>CM045460.1:29657686-29908478 GCA_024666655.1 Dascyllus trimaculatus
TACATTTACCTTCTAATACTACATTTACCCTCTAACACTACATTTACCCTCTAATACTACATTTACCCTCTAACACTACATTTACCCTCTAATACTACATTTACCCTCTAACACTACATTTACCCTCTAATACTACATTTACCCTCTAATACTACATTTACCCTCTAATACTACATTTACCCTCTAACACTACATTTACCCTCTAATACTACTTTTAACTTCTAATACTACATTTACCTTATAGTACTACATTTATCTTATAGTACTACATTTACCCTCTAATACTACATTTACCCTCTAACACTACATTTACCCTCTAATACTACTTTTACCATCTAATACTACATTTACCTTCTAGTACTACATTTACCCTCTAACACTACATTTACCCTCTAATACTACTTTTACCATCTAATACTACATTTACCCTCTAATACTACATTTACCATCTAATACTACATTTACCTTCTAGTACTACATTTACCCTCTAATACTACATTTACCTTATAGTACTACATTTACCCTCTAGTACTACATTTACCTTATAATACTACATTTACCCTCTAGTACTACATTTACCCTCTAATACTACATTTACCTTCTAATACTACATTTACCCTCTAGTACTACATTTACCTTCTAATACTACATTTACCCTCTAATACTACATTTACCTTATAGTACTACATTTACCCTCTAGTACTACATTTACCTTCTAATACTACATTTACCCTCTAGTACTACATTTACCCTCTAATACTACTTTTACCATCTAATACTACATTTACCTTCTAGTACTACATTTACCCTCTAACACTACATTTACCCTCTAATACTACTTTTACCATCTAATACTACATTTACCTTATAGTACTACATTTACCTTCTAATACTACATTTACCCTCTAATACTACATTTACCCTCTAGTACTACATTTACCCTCTAATACTACATTTACCTTATAGTACTACATTTACCCTCTAGTACTACATTTACCTTCTAATACTACATTTACCCTCTAATACTACATTTACCCTCTAGTACTACATTTACCCTCTAATACTACATTTACCTTCTAATACTACATTTACCTTCTAATACTACATTTACCCTCTAGTACTACATTTACCCTCTAATACTACATTTACCCTCTAACACTACATTTACCTTCTAATACTACATTTACCCTCTAATACTACATTTACCCTCTAATACTACATTTACCCTCTAATACTACTTTTACCATCTAATACTACATTTACCTTCTAATACTACATTTACCTTCTAATACTACATTTACCCTCTAATACTACATTTACCCTCTAACACTACATTTACCCTCTAATACTACTTTTACCATCTAATACTACATTTACCTTATAGTACTACATTTACCCTCTAATACTACATTTACCCTCTAATACTACATTTACCCTCTAACACTACATTTACCCTCTAATACTACTTTTACCATCTAATACTACATTTACCTTATAGTACTACATTTACCTTCTAATACTACATTTACCCTCTAGTACTACATTTACCCTCTAGTACTACATTTACCCTCTAATACTACATTTACCTTCTAGTACTACATTTACCTTCTAATACTACATTTACCCTCTAGTACTACATTTACCCTCTAATACTACATTTACCCTCTAGTACTACATTTACCCTCTAATACTACATTTACCCTCTAGTACTACATTTACCCTCTAGTACTACATTTACCTCTAGTACTACATTTACCCTCTAATACTTTACTCTATACTACATTTAAGTACTACATTTACCCTCTAATACTACATTTACCCTCTAGTACTACATTTACCCTCTAGTACTACATTTACCCTCTAATACTACATTTACCCTCTAGTACTACATTTACCCTCTAGTACTACATTTACCCTCTAGTACTACATTTACCCTCTAATACTACATTTACCCTCTAGTACTACATTTACCCCTTAATACTACATTTACCCTCTAGTACTACATTTACCCTCTAATACTACATTTACCCTCTAGTACTACATTTACCCTCTAGTACTACATTTACCCTCTAATACTACATTTACCCTCTAATACTACATTTACCCTCTAGTACTACATTTACCCTCTAATACTACATTTACCTTCTAATACTACATTTACCCTCTAGTACTACATTTTACCCTCTAATGCTACATGTAATGCAAGTTTCTAAGTACTTGAAGTGTGTATTATCAAGGAAAATGGTGTCAAATATGGGCTCAGTATCAGCAAATGACTCGGACCAGATTGGAGCATTAACTTGGTTGTTGCATCCCTGCTAAATACCTACAGTGATCTATCTTCCACTCACTGTGAGTTTGTGTCCACAGATTCGATCCCCTGCATGCTGTCTCCGTGGTCGGACTGGACTGAATGCAGCGTAACGTGCGGTCGCGGCGTTCGGACACGTCAGAGGATGCTGAAGTCGGATCCTGCTGAATGTACAGAGGAGCTGGAGCAGACGGAGAAGTGCATGCTGCCCGAGTGCCGTAAGTTCAGCACAGCTCCACCTTCGTACTATGAGCGTTTCCACAGTTCCAGGTCCTTGATATCTAACTTGGTGTTATACAGTCCTATATATACCGCATATGTAAGCTTATACCAGACGTGCTGTTATCAGTGTGTCGGTATGGAGGCTGTGAAGTAAGAAGAAATGTCAGAGCACAAATGCCAACCTGGATTTGAGGTAATTTGCAAAAGGTCACTATTATATTTATTCAGCAGAGACCACTGACTGGAAGTAACTTAATGAATTCTTGCCAAAGATTATGGGTTTATGTTACATTTACATCTCAACCCTCCGAACCTTTGAACCTGTGATCGTCGGCAGGTTTTAAAGGCCTGTCATCTTTCAAATATCACCAGAATTACACCATTTGTCGGCAGGAACTGTACAGTCCCTGCATGTGAGAAAAATTGAGACTTTTCGGCTAAACTGCAGGCAGTGTTTTCATAGAATGTAGAGTAAAAAATGTTTATTATTAAATATTTGTGATATCTAGAGTCACCTTGTTTTTCCTCGGAAAAATGTTGTATCTGTGGATTCTAGATTTATGCAAAATGTCAGTTGAGTGACAATGTAAAATGTAAAATAAGCGATTGAATAAGTATGCACTTTTTTAAGTATCACAATCCCCATTGTGAAGCATGGTGGCATCAGCATCATGATGTGAAGCATGGCGGTGGCAGCATCATTTTATGAAGCATGGTGGTGGCAGCATCATGACGTGAAGCATGGCAGTGGCAGCATCATTTTATGAAGCATGGTAGTGGCAGCATCATGATGTGAAGCATGGTGGTGGCAGCATCATGATGTAAAGCATGGTGGTGGCAGCATCATGATATAAAGCATGGTGGTGGCAGCATCATGATGTGAAGCATGGTGGTGGCAACCTCATGTGAAGCATGGTGGTGGCAGCATCATGATGTAAAGCATGGTGGTGGCAGCATCATGACGTGAAGCACGGTGGTGGCAGCATCATGATGTGAAGCATGGTGGTGGCAGCATCATGACGTGAAGCATGGTGGTGGCAGCATCATGACTTGAAGCACGGTGGTGGCAGCATCATGATGTAAAGCATGGTGGTGGCAGCATCATGATATAAAGCATGGTAGTGGCAGCATCATGACGTGAAGCATGGTGGCATCAGCATCATGATGTGAAACATGGCGGTGGCAGCATCATGACATGAAGCACGGTGGTGGCAGCATCATGACGTTAAGCACGGTGGTGGCAGCATCATGATGTAAAGCATGGTGGTGGCAGCATCATGACGTTAAGCATGGTGGTGGCAGCATCATGATGTGAAGCATGGTAGTGGCAGCATCATGACGGGAATCATGGTGTTGGTTTTATTTTTCAAGATTTCTTTCCAAATTCTATGTAGAAATTTAGACATTTCTGCGTTCTCTCTCCTTCTTCATGGTTGTTGTGTTTCTATAGAGGTGGAGGTCTTTATATTGCAGTGAAAAATGAACGTACAGTGAGGAAAAATGAGAAGGGAGCAAAGAAACTCACAGGACTTGGACTTCAGAGGGATAAAAAAAACACTATTAGCTGAAATATCGTAACTTCCAAAGGTCGAAATCAGCCTCAAAAGTCCAGGACTGATCAGCTGTAGTTATAACTCATAAGAATGGTGGTGAAAACTGTAAAACACATGTATTATTTAACACAAACAGCGACACTCAGAGAACATACATCATGACGTCTGAGCTCCTTCATGTCGTACAGCTAAAGACTGAGATTGATGCTCCTCCTCCTCCTCAGTGTGTTTGAGTGATGACTGAACATTTTCCTGTCATGAGGTCATATTTCAGAACACTGAAGGTGGAAACCGGGTTTGCTTTTCATGTTTCCTGTTCTTCTTCTCCACCCAGCGGTCGACTGCATGGTCTCAGAGTGGTCCGAGTGGTCCGAGTGCAACAAGTCCTGCGGTAAAGGACACACGATCCGGACCCGGATGGTCAAACTGGAGCCTCAGTTCGGAGGCAGCGCCTGCCCTGAAACCATCCAGAGGAAGAAATGCAAGATCAGGAAGTGTCGGCCGAAAACGAAGGAGGAGAGAGGAGGTGGAGGAGGAGGCGGAGGAGGAAACAGGAGGAGACGAGGGAAACAGGGAAGAGACTCAGCTGCAGAGGAGCAGCCAGGTTGGTGCTGATAATCTGTTTTAGTTAATGCAGCTGACATTTCTGCATTTAGATGATCTGTGGTCTTGATGCTGTAATGATATTGAGGTGCAGAAAGTTACAGGCGTCACCGATAATCCCTTCATGTTGTGAAGCATGGTGGTGGCAGCATCATGATGTGTAGTATGGTGGTGGCAACATCATGACGCAAAGCATGATGGTGGCAGCATCATGATGTGAAGCATGGTGGTGGCAGCATCATGGTATGAAACATGGTGGTGGCATCATCATGGTATGAAACATGGTGGTGGCATCATCATGACTTGAAGCATGGTGGTGGCAGCATCATGATGTGAAGCATGGCGTTGGCAGCATCATGATGTGAAGCATGGTGGTGGCAGCATCATGTTGTGAAGCATGGTGGTGGCAGCATCATGATGTGAAGTATGGTGGTGGCAGCATAATTATGTGAAGCACGGTGGTGGCAGCATCATGACGTGAAGCATGGTGGTGGCGGCATCATGACATGAAGCACAGTGGTGGCAGCATCATTATGTGAAGAACGGTGGTATCAGCATCATAATGTGAAGCATGGTGGTGGCAGCATCATGACGTGAAGCATGGTGGTGGCAGCATCATGACGTGAAGCATGGTGGTGGCAGCATCATGACATGAAGCACAGTGGTGGCAGCATCATTATGTGAAGAACGGTGGTAGCAGCATCATAATGTGAAGCATGGTGGTGGCAGCATCATGACGTGAAGCATGGTGGTGGCAGCATCATGACGCAAAGCATGATGGTGGCTGCATCATGATGTGAAGAACGGTGGTAGCAGCATCATAATGTGAAGCATGCTGGTGGCAGCATCATGACGCAAAGCATGATGGTGGCAGCATCATGATGTGAAGAACGGTGGTAGCAGCATCATAATGTAAAGCATGGTGGTGGCAGCATCATTATGTGAAGCATGGTGGTGGCAGCATCATTATGTGAAGCATGGTGGTGGCATCATCATGGTATGAAACATGGTGGTGGCATCATCATGACTTGAAGCATGGTGGTGGCAGCATCATGATGTGAAGCATGGCGTTGGCAGCATCATGTTGTGAAGCACGGTGGTGGCAGCATCATGATGTGAAGCATGGTGGTGGCAGCATCATTATGTGAAGCATGGTGGTGGCAGCATCATGACGCAAAGCATGATGGTGGCAGCATCATGATGTGAAGAACGGTGGTAGCAGCATCATAATGTGAAGCATGGTGGTGGCAGCATCATGACGTGAAGCATGGTGGTGGCAGCATCATGACATGAAGCACAGTGGTGGCAGCATCATTATGGGAAGAACGGTGGTAGCAGCATCATAATGTGAAGCATGGTGGTGGCAGCATCATGACGTGAAGCATGGTGGTGGCAGCATCATGACGCAAAGCATGATGGTGGCAGCATCATGATGTGAAGAACGGTGGTGGCAGCATCATTATGTGAAGCATGGTGGTGGCAGCATCATGTTGTGAAGCACGGTGGTGGCATCATAACGATGTGAAGCATGGTGGTGGCAGCATCATGATGTGAAGGACGGTGTTGGCAGCATCATGATGTGAAGCATGGTGGTGGCAGCATCATGGTATGAAACATGGTGGTGGCATCATCATGACTTGAAGCATGGTGGTGGCAGCATCATGTTGTGAAGCACGGTGGTGGCAGCATCATTATGTGAAGTACGGTGGTGGCAGCATCATAACGTGAAGCATGGTGGTGGCAGCATCATGACGTTAAGCATGGTGGTGGCAGCATCATGATGTGAAGCATGGTGGTGGCAGCATCATGATGTGAAGCACGGTGGTGGCAGCATCATGATGTGAAGCATGGCGGTGGCAGTATCATTATGTGAAGCATGGTGGTGGCAGCATCATGATGTGAAGCACGGTGGTGGCAGCATCATGATGTGAAGCATGGCGGTGGCAGCATCATTATGTGAAGCATGGTGGTGGCAGCATCATGATGTGAAGCATGGTGGTGGCAGCATCATGTTGTGAAGCATGGTGGTGGCAGCATCATGATGTGAAGCATGGTGGTGGCGGCATCATGTGAAGCATGGTGGTGGCAGCATCATGATGTGAAGCATGGTGGTGGCAGCATCATGATATGAAGCATGGTGGTGGCAGCATCATGATGTGAAGCATGGTGGTGGCAGCATCATGATGTGAAGCATGGTGGTGGCAGCATCATGATTGAAGCATGGTGGTGGCAGCATCATGATGTGAAGCATGGTGGTGGCAGCATCATGATATGAAGCATGGTGGTGGCAGCATCATGATATGAAGCATGGTGGTGGCAGCATCATGATATGAAGCATGGTGGTGGCAGCATCATGATGAAGCACGGTGGTGGCAGCATCATGATATGAAGCATGGTGGTGGCAGCATCATGATGTGAAGCATGGTGGTGGCAGCATCATGATATGAAGCATGGTGGTGGCAGCAGCATGGTGTAAACTAGCTTGTAACTCCTTCAAAGGAGCTATAGGTATCCAGCATAACAGATTCTGAATCAGTGACATGATGAGAAATAACAGTGGAAATTAAAGGCTTTTATTTTGAAGAGTTCCTGAGATGCTGTTGTTCAAACAGCCTCAGATTTCAACGTAAGGAAAAAACCTGCAGAAAGTGGGTCAACGGGTCAAATTAGCTTCGTCTCAAAGGTTTAACCCTGATTTAATGCTGTTTTATCACATTATCACATGTATTTTCAATTTCACCTCAAAACTGCATTATAACAATATAAAAATGGGTGTTTTGTCTGATTTTAACTCCAGTATTAAATCCCAGCATAGCAGCTTTATGATTATCCCAATAATTGGTTAATGAGTCTGATAAGTTTGTAATTCTTGCTTTGAGTCTACAAACAAGCTTGTTGTTGGACGTAGTTAGTGAAGTGCAGCTTCCTCCATCCACACCTGTTGAAGTTTGTCTGCAGCCACTGTTCATGCAAAAACCTGCTTATGCAACAAAACCGTCGGCATCCCAATTTGGAATTTGCCCGTTCAGCTCCGACTGGTTCCTCCAGCCGGCAGAAGCAGTCGTCGGATGCAGCGGTTGACCCGATTGAATCACCGAACAAATGCGAAGCTGTTTCTGCACAGCAGCCGCGGCCCTGATGGAGCCAAACACAGGCTGCCGGTAAATATAACCCAGAAGCATGTTCTTCTGCTCCGAGTGTTTTCCAGCCGTTTGTGGGTATAAATAGTGATTTTGTGTCGGGTTCTGGGCGTCCTGACGCTCACCGCTCTGCCTCAACGTCTCCTGTAGGAACTGATTTTTTTGCTACCTCAGCTCATTTTCCAGAGTCGGATGTTCCTGAAATATCAAGTTGAAAAACTGCACAGCAAATCGAGACCGACTGTAGACAGCTCTGGATATTTATGATGTAACTTATAATATCATTGCTTTTAGTCATTTAAATGATTAGAAACACTCAGCGAGAAGGAAGAAAAAGAATAGTTAGAGGAGCAGTTTTGTTATTTCAGTTTTGTTGCGTTTGAATTTGGATTTTTGTGGATGTTTGAGGTGGTTTTCAATGTTTGTGTGGCAGAGAGCATTATGTGGGGCTTCGCTGGCAATGAGCACCATGACAGAGACTTATGTGGTGGTTAATGACATCCAGCCAGCGCTTAAATAATAAATTCAAAAAATAATTTTAAAAATGACAAAATATTTTCTAAAAAAATGAATATACAAATATAATAACAAACATAATAATAAAAATAATAATAATAATAATAATAATAACAATAAATAGATGAAAAAATAAAAATGAATATACAAATATAATAACAAACATAACAATAATAATAATAATAATAATAAATAGATAAATAAAATAAAAAATAATAAAATTTTAAAAAATGAATACACAAATATAATAATAATAATAATAATAATAACAATAAATAGATGAATGAAATAAAAATAATAAAATATTTTTTAAAAAATGAATACACAAATATAATAATAATAATAATGATAATGATGATAATAACAATAATAATAAATAGATGAATAAAATAAAAATAAAAAAATATTTTGAGAAATTAATACAACAAATACAATAATAATAATAATAAATTAAAATAAATAATATACAAATTAATAATAATCATAATAAATAGATGAATAAAATAAAAATAACAATAGAATAAAAAATGAACACTTATAAAGATTTATAAAAATATGTTTGTATATATTGTAAATTTTTAAATTTCCATATTGCTAATATTACTTCAGATTGCTTTATTTTTATTTTTTGTAAATGTGTACATATTCCAGATCGCTTTAGGGATAGTACCTATTCTATTTTATTATTATTTTTATCTTTATACTGATTACTCTATTACTTTATGTTATATCCTACTAGTGCTGTCCTTTTCCTCTTTTATTACTGTTCTGAGCTACTGTGACAACAAAATCCTTGTGGATGAATAAAGTCTGTCTAAGTCTAAATATGTATGGCTGAAAGAGATAAACCCGAGTGCAGCATCAAAGACGGTTTGCAGCGATCCTCAGCCGGAGATAAAGTTCAGATCTCACAGAATAAAAAGACGAAAATGAAGGAAAACAGTCGGGAGGCGAGTCAGAGGGGAAGGAAATGGGTCAAACCACCAGGATTCAGGGATTCAGCATGAAGGAGGACGAACACGACAAGCTCTGACCCTGAACTCAGCATGGAGTCACTTCAGCCTCCTCGCCAAAAATCAAACACCTCAGCGCCGCTTCACCCTCCACACACGGAAACCGACATAATAGCATGCAAATCTGAGCAAACAGGCGACTCCGGCTGAGGGATTTGTGGACGTTCCTGCTCCCGATCTTCGCCTCGGGGGCAATTATAGTCCCGCTTCTGGCGGTTGAACCCCGACGCCCTTAATTGGGATTCTGCCCAAATCCTCTGGGAGTCGGCGGCTAATTGGGGACTGACTTTGTCTTCAGTTTCGCCGCCGTGAACTCGGGAGTTTAAAAATGATAGTTGGAGGAGCTGGAAAAAACGGCACTCCTGAGGTTTAGCATGAAAAAACAATAGTTAACATTAAAGCAGTGATTAGTGAACACCGGGTAGAGCCGACATCAATGCCAGTATAGAAATGGGAAATGGTCTCCACTTATACAGCGCTTTTTTCTACCTTAGTGGCATCCAAAGTGCGGTCAGTGTGTCTTTTCACCAGCGTGGGGTTTATTTGTCCCTTTGGAGGGACCTTGTGGTGCCGCTAGCTCCGCCGCTAGCGCTAAATCGCTAGCGTTCGGCTGCTTTTCGGGACGTTCTTGGGGAGGTTTGGAGGTTTTCTGTTACTTTAGCTGGTGAAAAGTCCACTGTGAAATAGTGAACAATGTGAGCCAAGCAACGTTTGGACCCCACAGTGGGTCTTCATCAGGCCACGGCACACAGCAAGGTCTGCTAACAGTGAGCTAACACTGGAGCTTTAGATACCAGATCCTTCCTCATCAGAAGTCAGACGGGTCACGGAGCCAAAACCAACTAATCCGTTATCCGTTATCCGATTTAATTAGATGTGTTTGTAAATGGAAATAAAATTAAAATACACCCGTGGAAAACTTATTTCTCTATTTCCTGTTGGTTTTGGCTCCGTGACCCATCTGACTTCTGAAGAGGAGCTAGCGATTTAGCTAGCTCGGCTAAATGGCGGAGCTGGCGATTTAGTGCTAGCTCCGCCGCTAGCGCTAAATCGCTACTTTGCTTTCTGGCAAAGCTAAAGTAACAGAAAACCTCCAAACCTCCTCAAAAACGTCCCGAAAAGCAGCCGAACGCTAGCGATTTAGTGCTAGCGGCAGAGCTAGCGGCACCACAAGGTCCCTCCAAAGGGACAAATAAACCCCACGCTGGTGAAAAGTCCACTGTGAAATAGTGAACAATGTGAGCCAAGCAACGTTTGGACCCCACAGTGGGTCTTCATCAGGCCACGGCACACAGCAAGGTCTGCTAACAGTGAGCTAACACTGGAGCTTTAGATACCAGATCCTTCCTCATCAGAAGTCAGACGGGTCACGGAGCCGAAACCAACAGGAAGTAGAGAAATAAGTTTTCCACGGGTGTATTTTAATTTAATTTCCATTTACAAACACATCTAATTAAATCAGATAACGGATAATGGATAATGAATTAGGGCCAGTTTTCCGTTTTTCATTTTGTATTATCACTGAAAAAAAACAGGAAACGGTTTATTTTTCGCTTTTACTTTGAAATCTAAAAACAAGAAAACGAATAGCTGCGACATACACGGACCTGCCTCAGATACCTAAAGTTCTGTGACTATATGAGGCTTAAATGCGAGTTTTTGATCCAAGAAAACACCAAAATATTTGTATTTTGAGTGGCCAGATGCAGGTCATGGTATTAACCTATGAAGTGCGTCTTGCAGTTTGAAGTATTAGTGTTAGAAACCAAACCAACCCATGTGCAGGTGGGCTTCATGATGTCTTGAGACTGAACAGAACAGGATCCTAAATTCCAGCTGTTGTTTTCGATTTAGTTTTGCTTTTTCTGTCTGTATTATTTCTTCAAACTCCTTCGCTTTGAACTGTTGTTTCAGCTTTTTGTTGTCGGAGAATCAAACCGATAAACAAAACGACGTCCTTCTGTATTCGCTGCTGCTCTCCGTCGTACCTCCTCTGTTCTCGGTGGGAAGCCTGTGCCGTTTCTTTCTTCCTCCTCAGCTGTAGATCGTCTTTATTCTTTATCTCTCCTCGGTAGTAGTTCCTCTGAATCCTCTCGTCAGCGTTTCCAATTAATTTCCAGTTTACGGCCGTCTCTGGACTCACACGGCTCCGGCTGCTAATTGAATTTTTAAGCCTCCGCTGCTCATTAGCATTTCGCCTTGTAACGTGTTGTGTGAACGACATGTCAGCATCCTGATTCATGTTTCACTGTAATACGTGGATGTGGGCGTACCATCTCTGATCGTACACTGTAAAAAATGCATATATTTGAGCAGTTTTCAACAATGTGCTGTTGTTGTGCAGATTATCCCTGTTTGGTTAAATTACAGATAAACTAGCAGAAAAATACATCAACTTACATGTCGGCTGTTTAAAAAACACAGCAAAAATTGTAAATAATATTAGAAATCTGCGTTTTTACTAACAGTAATGGTAATATATTCTTTCACAATGTTTTTACAATATTTAAATCCAGAATATTCAGAATATAATTACAGATATTTGTCATGGCATTTAAAAGAAGGATTATGTATTAAGAATGTAATATTTCAGGTGCATGTCCAATATTTTATTCAAGAATTCTAATTTCATATGTGATATTTCTTCATCGTGTCTTTATAATGTGTAATATTTTAATGTAATGTTTAATATTTCATTATTAAGTGTATTTATTTTGTTGTTTAATGTATTTTATCAGTATAAACCTTTCAGGCCCAGCATTAAAACCACTGACAGGTGAAGTGAATATCATGGATCATGTTGGTACTATGTGGTGTTCTGATGGAAAACTTTGGAGTTTAACATCCGTGTTGATCAGACTGAGGCCCCGTCTACATGAAGACGAGCCCAGGCCTAAACCCACTAATAGTCCATCCAACCCGTGTATCGTTTTGGGGGTCTGAAAACGATCCTTTCTGAACCTAGGTCCCAGAATGCAAAGATCTGAAAACGCCGTTTACGCGGCACCGTTGTTACACCCTGTCTGCTTCTTTTTCATAGCTCCACCTCTCGATAAACGCGCCAAACTCAGAAAACGACGACAACAATGTCCCCGTATAGTGCTGCGTATGTACTAATAGTTCCACCTCATCGTCCGTCCAGACTAGAGTCCTACCAGCTCATCCACTCGCATTTGCCGCTGCCATGTTCTATGTTTACATGCTATACAGATTTCTTCATGCCTAAAGTCCCGCCGCCAGTTTCCGCTTGTTTCTGTTGCAACGTCATAGCGCCACCAACAGGCCTGGCATCGTTGGACGGACACATTTACCGAAACAGCTCCGTCTTTATGAAGAACATTTTTGAAGCAATAAGCATTGTGGCTTCATGTGGATGGGGCCAAATAATCATGGTCCCACAACAAACACACTCCCTCATGCTGATGGAAATCCCAAATGTCACTGGATGAAAATGCCCCCCACCACATGGAAACAACATCAACCAATCAGGAACATGTGGAGGAACATGACAATGGTCCAACATGTTGATGTGACCTCCAGACTTCCTACAGCCCATTCTGATCAAGCATCAACAGGATGCAGTGGAACCAGTTGGATTGACAGAGGCCCCACTGCACAAGACAGAGTACCCAAAGGATCCAGTGGTTCCAGACCCCATAGGACACCCTGAGAGGTCCTCTGGTCCAATGGTTCAGAGCATTCTGGACCACATAAGGGGGACCAACACAGTACTAGGCAGGTGGTCATGATGTTATGCCTAATTGGTGTATTTGCCAGTATAAAGTCTTACATTTCGATTCTTGTACTATTTTAGCTACTTGCTGTATTTTCAGGAATGTATCGTACTTATATCTTCTTTCCTTTTCTATCTAGCGCTGCATTTATCCTCGTGTTGGCTTCTTTTGAACACTATCTGCCAGATGAATTTCCTTCAGGATCAGTAAAGCTTCATCTGATCTGCATTTTGACTCACGTCGGACTCGTGGAACGGAACCCCTCGACTCTAATTTGCTCAGCTCTTTCGGATGTTTTGACTCGGATTCGTATCGCATGCCGGCGCGCTTTAGCTCGAAGTCGTCCCCGTCCGCTCGGCTCTCCGTCTCGCCTCGGTGTCCTCGACGTCGTGTTGATGCCACCACGTTGATGTATTTTGACTGGCATCGTGCCGCGGATGCTTCGGCTCTGACTCATCTCGAACCTCGTGGGCGTTTTGACACGAACTTGTCTCCGTCTGTTTCATGTGTTTTCAATAAGCCTCACATTTGTCTTGTGGGCGTTTCAGTTTCTAAGCCGTCGCTGCCGCCGGCTGCTCGGATGTCATTCACATCACGAATTCCCCTCAGACGCCACCAAATAACACGATCTACATCTGCTTTGCTACTAATATCATGCTACAACTGTGGGTGATGCTCATTTTTAATGGTCTGTCTTGTAACCGCTGTGTTTTTAATGCAGAAATGTGCTGAAAGGTGTAAATATGTCAGATTTCACAGCTCGAACAATTCAAGGCAAATTTGCATTTACGCTCCGCGGTTTGTATTTGTGACAGAACATGAAGCTTCGGCGTCTCGGGAGGATTCTTTGATATCGGCTCAGTAAACAGTGTTTGGCGAGATCAAACAATAGCAGTAAGACGCAGCACAAAGTCGACTGAAGGGCCACTTTTCAGCTTTTATCTGCGCCACGCTGCTGGATCTGTTTATTCCCATTACCTCCCAGCTAACTGCTTGTAAATCTGATATTCCCCCTCTTAGAGTCATTGCCTCTTTGGCTTCTAAGCGTTGTGGATGACTTTCTTCCATCTGGCCTGAACCCAGACGACTTTAAACAGGCCTGCATCCAGAATCTCCATCGGAAACCTGGTTTACATCCAACTGAAGTCTCCAAAAACTGCTGAAAAGGTGGTTTTACAGATAATAGAAGGAAATAACAGATTTGATAAATCCCCACCTGGCTTTAGAAAGGACCACAGAGCAGAAATAGCTCCACTCTGAGTAACAAATGACACCTTAATGAGTCATTAAGCTCATTATTCTCATTCTCTTGGACCTTTTGATAACAGACCATTCTTCCTGAACGGGAGCCGGGTTCGGCCGAGGGGAAGTCGTCTCATTTTTTAAATCTTACCGATCAAACAGGAAGTTACTTGTGAAAACTTTAGCACTTCAATTTTCCTCATGTCAGAAAATATTAAATTAAGAAGCCACCATTTCCAGTCATCACGTGACCGCCCTCTTTCCCGGTCCTCCTTGATTGAGCGTACAGTCCTTGTTTGAATTATGTAGCCATCGCAGAGCTGGTTGCAAAGACTGAACTGTGTCTTGCAATGCATTATGGGAGTTCGGGGTGATTAATGTTGTTGCCAGTGCCATGACAGAGAAGCGTCGTGGGGTTTATGGCTGCCTGCAATGTTCTTGTGTTGTTTTTTGCAAACATAAAATAACCTCTGACTTGGGTGTTTTTCCTCCATGCTGCTTGTTCCAGTTTGTTAACTTTATGTTCAGAAGTGTCCTTAACTCTTCATGCTGTCAAAATGCAAACCTGTGCTGTGATGAACACTGTAAAAATGAATAAGTAATAAAAAATCAGAATTTGAAGTTTTTATTAATACAAAACTTAAGTTCTACAAATGATTATTTGTTGTAACAACTACTGAGGAGTTTACTTTAAATTTAATAATCTGCTTTGGCCACAAAACTTAAAAATCTAGCGCGGTAAGTTGCATTGAAATTTTGTGGTTTCCTAACTTTTTCATTTTTACAGTGCAGGATTCATTTCTTGGGCATATTTTGTTCAGTTTGTATCCACTGAACGTATGTTTTGCCATTTTACCCCCGTTTCCCACCGCCGATACGCCGACGACTCCCTGCTTTATATCTCTAAAAACTGTGGCAATCTGAAGTCTTTCTAACATTTCGACTCCACATTCTGGACCCAAACTAACTCAAAGCAGTCAGCTAGAGCCATTTTTAAAGCAAAACCTCAACTTCAATCAGCACTTTAAGAGTTTTCTTCAATCCTGCAACTGACAAATTAGACAAATCGTTAAAGTCGAACCAATTCTTACCCCAAAGACTCTCGTTTTTTTAACCACTGGGACGCCTGCAGATCATTTTTCACTTGCCTAAAGCCCCAAAAATGAAGGAAAAGCCTCCAAAAAGTAGTGAAACAATCATATTTTAACCCCAAACCAGGACTTTTTTTATCCCAAATCCTGGGAATAAATGATGGTTAAATTACAGACAAACTCTAGAAGTTGTGTTCTGTAAAAGTACTGTAGAAATCTGATGCTTTTTTGGAGCCTTTTCAAAGAAGTAAATGCTGTAAATGTTCACAGGCAGAACAGAAACAGTACATTATTGGAAAGTCTTAAACAGAAAAGCTCACATTATACTGCAGATTACAACAGATACGGAGTACAAATATCCACACTGGTGATTAAAATCATGTGTCTCACTGTGCTGTAGGAAAACGCTCATTGAGGTAATTTTCCTCTTTCATTTACCGTTAAGTAGCTTTAGCATCACCAGGATCATCTTATTCCTCGCTGCCTGCTTTTTCAGCTGCTTCAGTTGTACCTATACGGCGACTGTGACTCCACTGAGACTTTACAGGAGCATTCGTGAACAGATCGAGTCGCCTGCTGTTGGTTTAAAGTGTTATTTCCCGCGGAATAACAAGGGTTAGGAGACGCTGTGGTGCTGAAACTGAATCCCCCCCTTTCACACAGAGATCAGGCTATAGAGCAGCTAAGAGGACGTCTCATTATGCCGCCTTTTTTTTGTTCAGACTGAGCCGAACAAAGCCGCTATAACTGCAGAATCTCAAGTGATCTCCTGGTTGTGCAGACGCTGATTTGGCTGCACGGCTGCCTCTGCTGCTGGTTTAACGGTGCAACAGCAAGAATATCTTTCGCTCAGAGCGCCGAGGCCGACCGGAGGCTGAGTGGAAGTGGTTCTGGGCAGGTGCTGTTCCCGTCCGAACCCCGTCGCCTCCCTGAGAGCTGCAGCTGCCGGTCTCCTGTCTCTTTAATGGCTCTAATTGACTGGGAGGATGGAGAGTCACTCCAGAGACCAAAACACTCAAAGAGCTGAGCAAGCTAAAGAGACGGCCAGCTGACACTCGGTGTTATCTACAACCTCATTATCAGAGGCTCAGCAGCGATCAGCATGTAGTTCAGGTTGGAATATTTTATCTTTTCATCCGCCAGCTGAACACGAGCCACTCGAAGGCATCTGTGTGCAGCCCAGACTCCACAAGACGACAAAACTCATGAATTTCTTCTCAGTGTTGTGATCGAGTGCTTTATTTTAAGTGTTTTTCAATCTCAGATCGTCAAAGGCCTTCTGCTCCACCATCTCTGATTTACTTTAATTTTTTTTATTATAAGATCTGGATATTCAAAATGGTATCTATGCAAGTATAGATTCATATATCAAATACTTTCAGAGACGGTTAAGTTAAAAATCACTCGTCGACCCACTTTCAGCAGGTTCAAATATCAAATATCGTTTAGAATGATTAAAGCTAAGTCGTCTGCATAGAAATGAATTTCCAATGGCAAATTAAAAGTCAAGTGGTAACTGCAGGAACTTGGTGCAGGAACAAAGAAAACCACCTCTGATTTACATGAAACTTTTCGATCATCGAAGATGGATATTTATAAGGACATCTCTGAAATTTTAGCTTCATATGTCCAATACTTTCCGAGATAAGTCTTTTGAAAATCTGCCCGTCGACCCACTTTCACCAGGTTTTTTCTCACATTGACATTTAAGTCTGTTTGAAAAGCATCTCAGGAACTATTAAAGATAAAAACCTGAAATCTCCACTGTTATTTCTCATCATGTCTCTTATTCTGAATCTGTAATATCAGACAGGTAGATTAAATAATCTCTGATTAAGCGTGAGTTGAATATGAAAAACTAAAGCGAATTTTTGTTTTTTACTTGTCATACATGTCAAATCAGTTATGAAAGTTCAACTGAATTAACTTTATTCTCATTTTTGTGACCAAATATTTCACATTTAAACTATTCTATGTGTTTAATTTTGCATTATTGTGACCTGCAGCTACATGTGGCTCAGCAAATATCCCTAGTTCACTTCTGCGTTATCGATTTCTTTGTTAATATGAGCTCAAAGATTGAACTTTTCATGTTTTTTTTTTTACCATATTTCAACTCACCCATATTCAGGGATTATCTGATCTACTTGTCCGATGTTACAGATTCTGAATCAGTGACATGATGAAAAACAACAGTGGAGATTTCAGGTTTTTATCTTTAACAGTTCCCGAGATATTGTCGTTCAAACAGACTCACATTTCTGTGCTGCAGTGTTTTGGTGGCCCGTCCATCCAACCCAACCTCCTCAGGAGCCTCAGATTTCAACGTGAGAAGAAAACCTAACACCAACACTTGGACCACAGAAAGAGAATCTAAATGTGAAGCTTCAAGCCATTACTAAAAAAGCCAAATTAAATGTTCCTAATTGTTTTGGTTGGGTTAGACCACACAGCTATTGGACGTTAAACCATGCGAGGATAAACTTGTCTGTATTTGTGGCCCATTGATGAATAATTGATTGATTGACGAGGTTTTTCCTTCGCTGCTCGTCGTAAACTGTAGAAACGTCCCATCCTGTTGATGACAGCGATGCACTTAAAGCCGCTCCGTCTATTAATGTCTTCCATAAACTCTATTGATCTCAAGCCACACTCCATTTGCCAAATTGCATTACAGGTGAATTACTTTGCTTCTATTAAATAAATATGAAGAGTGAAATAAATGGAGGAAGCTCGGCGATACTAAGCATCTCTGTGTGTTAAGGACAGGTCAAGGTTTTGTGGAAACATTACTGCGAATGAGGGAGATCCTTTCCACTGCTGTGATCCTCTTTCCTTCACTGATGGTCAACATTTACTCAGTGTTGAAGAAAAAGCATCGATTTTCACTCGTAAGGCCAAAAAACGCCGTGCAGCTCTCTTGTGTTGTGTAAAGACACCATGCAGGGTTCAGGTGTTCAGATGCAGCTGTTTATTATTCGTGTTGGATTGTTTTATACTAAACTAGTATGTGTATTATACAGAAGAGTAGCTGCGAATTTCAGATACACGAAAAAGAAGAGGACCAAGAGTCGAGCCCTGAGGGACGCCACAGTTAATTATACATTAACAGCAGGTTTTAAATAGAGAATCCTACCAGTAAACTGCCATTTTTAAACCAAGTCTCCATAAAATTACATTTCTATGCAACTGAATTGCATTCTCATACCAAAATAAACATCAAGACCAAACTTAATTCCACTGAGTCCGTCCATCACGGAAAATAAACTCTTGTTTTCAAGGCAAAAGTCCGGTTACTGCTTTGGAAATCACGTTTAGTTTCTGACCTGGGTGTCAAGTTTCTCACACCAACTAACTAAAAAAAGGTGGTTTTATTAGATCTTTCTTTCAGTTGTCAATTTTTTTCAGATCTTCTCATAGTGGCCTTTTAATTTAACCAAATCTAAGAAGGAAAAAAACACAGTGATGCAACAGTGAACTCGAGAAATGTCATTTTAGTCTGGCTTTTGATCAATTCTACGTATTTATTTTTATTGCTATTAGAAAAAAAAATCTTTATTTCAGGTCTTCATTAAAATTTTTAGTTTATTTTATCATCTTATTTTTTTTAAAATTATTTTCTTATTATGCTTTATTTAATTTTGACATGCAATTTCGTACATTTTATCAGTTTTTTACCATCTTTTTTTTTTTATTATTTTCTCATTTTACTTTTATGAATACTGAGTTGCATTTTAGTCAATTTTGTGTCTTTTATCACATAATTTTTTTTTATTATTTTTATTTATTTTTTCTTCCCTTTTGTCTTCTGGTCTTATTTTGATTTTCTTCATTGCCTCGGTTCCTGTTTTATCGAGTCATTCATAGCGTAGTGCTTGTTTCATTTCATTTGCATGGAAAGTGCTATAAAAGATAAAGTCTGATTGATTGACTGATTGATTAACTCGGCCTCCAAACTCTCCACAACCCAATCTGACTAAGCATCTATAGAGGGTGCTGGATCAAGCCTAATCCATGGAGGCTTAACCCAACGACTCCCAGGACCTAAAGGATCAGTGGTCAATGTCCCGATGCCAAACACCACAGGACACCCAAAAATGGACCCAGACGTCCGATGCCCATGCTCTGATTGGTCAGAGCTGTTTCGGCGGCAAAATTAATATGAGTTAATGTAGTAGCTGATCCCTGTAGACAGTGTTGGTTTGGTTCCCATTCATTGTGTCATCATCAACAGTTTCTTACCGGCCACGGTGACCTTCGCCGTTCGGCTCACGATGCTGCCCAGTCCGTCCAGCGTGGCGAGGCACTGGTACTCCCCCTCGTCGGGCCGGTGGTGCCTCGAATGCACCACGTTCTGCACCAGCAGCGACCCGTTAGCCAGCTGCCGCCTCCGCTCGTCCACCACGGCGCTCAGCAGCACGCCGTCTTTACGCCACGTGATGGTCGGAGGTCCGGCCGCCGCCGCCGCGTCCGACTGAGCCTGGCAATCCAGCTGCAACGTACCGCCTCGAACCGTCACCGAGTCCTGAGGCTCCTGGGTGAAGGTGAAGTCCACGAAACCTCCGAGGCTGGACGACGAGGAAGAGGAAGATGTGGAGGCATCTGAGGCTGCAGGAAGAGCAAAAAGACGAGTTACATAGAGGTCAAGGTAATGGCGTGTTGCAGGTCGGCTTTCAGTGCTTTGTCAGGATAAGACAAAGGTCAGGATAAGATGTTGGGATGTTTTGTTGACCCGTCCATCCAACCCAACCTCCACCTGATACTGACTTTCCCAGAGGTCATGAAAACATCACAACGGAGCAAATGAAGCTTTAATACTTTAAACATTCTTTAATAAGTCTATTTCAACTTTTATCCAAGATTAAATCTAAAGATCAGGATAAGATGTTGGGATGTTCTGTTGACCCGTCCATCCAACCCAACCTCCACCTGATACTGACTTTCCTAGAGGTCATTAAAACGTCACAACAGGATGAATGAAGCTTTGTTTAATACTTTAATCACTCTTTAATAAGTCTATTCCAAGTCTTGTCCAAGATCAGCATAAGATGTTGTGATGTTTCGTTGACCCGTCCATCCAACCCGACCTCCTCCCTACAGAGTCGGGCGGAGGTTGGGCTGGACTCTGCTAAACTTGATTGCTTAACAGAAAAAAAGCTAACTCTGGTCAGAAATGAGATTTAAGCTGAATAAAATAGGAAATCATCCACACAAACCCAGCTGCGACTGAAGACAGGTGGGTCCATAACAGTAATGAATTCCAGTGGGGGAGGTGCCACATCCAATACAAGACACCATGAATCACAACAAATCAAACAGATCAGCAGGTCTCATCATGCGAAATCAAAAACAATCACCACTACTTGACAGCCACAGGCCCCAGAGGTTTGTAATCATTCCATGTCGACAACCTGATTATTCGCTAATTCGTTCGAGTATACGCACCACAACCGGAACTATGGGTGTGTCCTGTGTTGTGGTGTGTTTACTCAAGTAAGGGAGTCATGGGATGTTGATTTTGTCCAATGTAGCTGGTAAATCTGGCTGTAACAAGTCTCTAATATCATCAGAAAACAACTGTCCAACAACAGAGGTGAGTTATTACTCAAATGCACCAACTGTACACGATGAAACGGCCAAAACTAGACAAGACCAACACAAAAAATCAGCGTTTTTCAGTTCCCAGTTCCTCCATCTCAAATCATCAGAGGCCTTGAGCTCGATCATCTCCGACTTGCTTGAACCTATTTCAACCTGAAATCTCCACTGTTTTTCTCTTATGGTGTCACGCAGCTACATGTAGTTCAGAAAATATCACTGGTTCACTTCTGCTTCGTTAATTCTTTCGTTAATATGAGCTCAAAGATGGGACTTTTCATGACGGCTTCGCTTTGTTTTCAACTCGCCCATAATCAGACATTTCTTTGATCTACTTGTCCGATATTACAGATTCCGAATCAACGACATGATGAGAAAAAAACAGTGAAAAATTCAGGTTTTTATCTTTAACAGTTCCTGAGATATTGTCGTTCAAACAGCCTCAAATTTCAATGATGCCATGTTTTGTTGACCCGTCCATCCGACCCAACCTCCTCCCTACTACTAGACTTTGCTAAAGGTCACTTAAACCCTAACTATGGGGCAAAATAAACTTCGTTAATACCTTAAACTTTCTTTAATAAGCCTATCTTGTGAGTTTTGTGTCAGTTTTGATGTGTTTACATGCCAGAAATGACGTAAAATGTAAATACATTGCACCAAATTGCGATTATTAGACACAAATTACTTCGATTTCCTCCTGACCACGTTCTGGATTTCCGATTTCCGGCATTTTAAAACTCTAAAACAGTCACTTAGTTCACAGGTGAACCAACAACACTTTGTTCTGTTCTCTGCATTACATAAATAAGGGTTAGAATTCCTACTTGTTGTGCTTTTATCAGTTTATTTATGTATTTATTGTCATTAGTTCTTTCAGTTCTGTCTCTGAGACTCTAACCTCCAACCCCAAGCGTCTTTCCTCAGCTCGATAACCCATCACCGCTATCGAAGCCGCCGCTACCTGTTGGGTTCTTTGTTTTTAAGACTTGTTTAATCTTGCGAGAGGCTCCGACGGAGGTGAGCGGTGGCGGCGTCTCGTCTTTGATGTCGAACGCCGCCGTGGAGGAGTCTTTCATCCTGATCAGAGAGGCAGATTGTTCAGTCAAAGCCGCCGTTCAGCGTCGTTCCTGGAAAGTCTGAAAAACGGAGCCTCAGAAGGCCCCGAAGTCGACTTTGAAGCCCAGCAGATGCTCTTTTTTTGGGTGTAATGTTTGATTTTAACAACGTGTCTTTTTTAAAAACTTCACGGCTGCAGGATGAGACAAAACATCAGGTTTAAAACTAAATTCCCAACCGGGATGAAGACGTCAGCGAGCCTCTGTGATGCCCCATGGGTCTGAATTCAGGCAAGATAACTGGTTTCAGGTGTGAGTTGTAGCTTACAGGCAGACAAACTCACAGGTTTCATTCATCTTTGGTGGTTTTGAGTTTGTTTTGTTGCGTCATCTTCTGAAAACAACAAGTCCTCCAACCGTAATGTCTCTGTAGGTGGTTAGTTGGGTAGTTTGTCACCGGCATCAACAGTTTTCAGGCCAATAAATGAACCCAGTATAATTCCTGATAAATCCTACACATATGCACCTCCTCAACCTTCTACAAGGCTCTGTAGGCAAGTTACCATCCATTCAACAGAAAGTAACAACGACAAAGTCGGAAATAAGCACCCTGGATAAAATGGAACTTTGAAATAGAAATTTAGCTTCTTTTTTTTTTTAGCAAATGGAGCAACGAAGTGACCGAAACCCAAAGATCCTTTTCTAAACCTCTGCTAACCCTCTTCCACCAAGAAGAACCAGGTCCTAGTTCTGGTGCTTAGCTGGTTCAAATATGGTTCCTCCTAAGAACTTGTTTGCTTTTCCACTGACAAGGAGTCAAGTTGGATCCATTGGGTCACCGTAAAACCACTACGTTAGCATCCATTACATAGCAGTTAAACAAACGCAGTAAGTTGATGATAATATCTATGTTTATCTCTATAGATGGTCTTAAGGCTGATTGTGAGGCGGAGGTCCTCCTGTTGCCTGGACACATCCGTGATCACGCTACTGGTGGGACACAACTGTAGCGGATTTCAGGTCAACAGTTTGTGGTAAACTTCCGTGTGTCCCGGGAGTCATTCCAATACATGTGTGATGGGACCAGGGACGTCCTGGAGAACAAGGACACTAATTAGCGCTTGTGTGTCCCTTTCCACCGTTGATGGTTGGTCACCATAACCCCGCCCCCAGCCCCTGACGTACTCGGTGCTTAGCTCTGGACCAGCAAAGAGTTGGTGCTTGCTGAGCTCCAGTTTATAGAACCTGGAGTCGGTGCTTAGGTGGTGGAAACACAAAGAAGTGGAGCTAAGTCAGGATCTGGGTCTGGACTAGACCTGGAACCAGTTCGGTGGAAAAGGGGTACAAGTAGTTTTTTTGTGCCAAAGCTTATCCAGCTAAAGTCTGAAATCGCAAGTAAACACTGCGCGAATGAATCACAAAAATAAAAAATATTAACGTACATGTTAATAGTAAAAACAAAACAAACTAGAAAAGCCCTCAGAGAGCTCATACCTCCTCCAAGGACCTTCAGTCCACCCCCAACACAATCTCCCAGTTCACATATTTTGTATGGAACGTTACAGATACAAATGTAATTACAGACAGTTCAAATGTCCTACCGACAATGTGGCCTTCACCCCATCCGACCTAATGAACAGGCGCGGCCTCTAGCGCGGCAGCTCCTAACAGCCTCCCAGCTTCTTAGACAACCGGAGATAAGAATGCCGGCCCAACCGTGCGTATGTCGCTCAGGAAGGAAAGAGAACTCCGTCACTGTCGCTGTCTGTTGCGTGGAGACCCAAAATGTCATGTGGTCAGAGGGGGTTACCCCAAAAACAAGAGCGCCCTCTGGTGGCTTTTAGAGTAAACCGCATTTAATTATCCACCCGGTTACAGTTAGATTAAAAAAAATCCTGGATCTAGACGGTGATCCAGATCAGTCCTTAAATTTAATCATTTGTTCCTTGTCCCATTTCACACATTTCCTGAAAATTTCATCCTAATTCGTCCATGAATTATTGAGTTATTTTGCACACAAAGAAACAAACAAACCAACGCCGGCCATCACATAACCTTGTTGGAGGAGGTAAGAAATAAACAAACAGGTCTAAACTGTTGATAACGTCTATAAAACCAAAAATCCCCCCAAAAATCTATTTTTGCAGTTGGTAATTTGTCCTTTACATAAAATTACACTGCATTTAAATTAATAAACAAAAATAAATAAATAAAAACGGATCAGATTTGTGAAGAAGTCTGCAACCAAATCAAAAATAAATATGTTTATGAAAATTTTTGCCGCATTTAAATCCACTAAAAAAAGTCATTATTTCACAGATACTTGCTGTTAATGTACATAAATAATAAATACATTTTTTTAATTTAAAATAATTATTAAAAGTGGTAAATGATTTTTAAATTAAGTTTAAATTTACCGTTATTTTATAGATTTTACTGTTTTGGTACATTTCAGATGACATCTAGTGAAGTCATAATAACATAATGTCCACATGAAACATCTATATTTTGATGAATAGTGGTTGGTTCTTTGAAATCGGTGAGTGTCTTTAGCTTCACTTGATGTTCAGCTCCAGCTCAGTAACAGTCGGGCTATGACTATTTCCTGGAACTCCCCCCACACATGAGAGCCTCTCTAAACTGACATTTACCCCCAGAACTCCCAGAATCCTCTGCTGCACCTCCACCTACAGACGATCCTTCCTGGTTTCCTCCCCATTGATTCCCCTCCAGCAGCAGCCTCCCCTATCAGTAAATCACCGCCTGACAGCTCTATCTGTATTCACTTCCACTGCTCTCACTCAGTCACTTCATCAGCGTGTCCTTGTCCTGCTCCTGCTCGTCCTGCGGTTGGATCTTATCAGCCCTCCGCTCTTCCTCCACCCCGACCCTTCAGCCGAAACACCAAGCAGCTCGTAGCGTCTGCATCTCTGAGCCAAACATCCTCGTTTAACTGATTCCTCATTGACTTCTACACGGATGATAACCAGTAACAACAAATATACAGTAGTGTATCTCAAAAAATTAGAATACTGAGAAAACATTTCATATTTTCTATTTAAAAAAGGCGAAATTTTACATGTTCTACACTCAAAGTCCTTTCTATCATGAGTAGATTACCTTTCAAACAGTCTAAATACTGCTTATCCCTCGGTCTAGTTCAGTAAACCAACCACACTTAAGGAGAAGACATGGAAGATACCGTCCACTTTATTAGGTACACCTGTTTAATAGCTAATCAGCCAATCACGTGGCAGCAACTGAACGCATTCAGGCATGTAGACGTGGTCGAGAAGATCAAACCGAGCATCAAAATGAGGAAGAAAGGAGGTTTAAGGCATAGACATATATACGTAGACGCCGCGTTGACTGCTGCTGCCGATTGGAGCCGACGTGCCTACGCGGCGGCCATCTTGGTACAGTGCCACTCGCCCCTACAGTGCATTACGTCTATAGAGGAATGACATGTCTGCACTATAAAAGTGATCATAAATCCATCAGTTGTCAACATATATTGTTTGTTACAAACGTCAGACATGGAGGACGGACAGGCAGACATAAATAGAACAAAAGCATCCAAGCATCCTGTGTCAAAGCTACATGTGTGACGTTTTTAACAAACCGAACCGTTTGGAAATCGGTCGAAAATTCAGTGAATAATTCTACTTTAAGATTGTGGAGTACCTCTTACCTCCATAGACTTACATTCACTCCCCCCTCTGCTAGCCCTGTACCAAGATGGCGGAGCTTTAGGCACGTCCCTCCACAGTCAATGCGGCGTCTACGTATATATGTCTATGGTTTAAGGGACTTTAACGTGGCATGGTTGTTGGTCTGATCTACTGGGATTTCCACCACGACCATCTCCAGGGTCTACAGAGGATGGTCCGAGGTTAGAGGAGAATGGGCCGACTGGTTGGAGATGATAGAAAGGCAGCAGGAACTCAACCAAGGAATGCAGAACACCATCTCTGAACCACAACAACCTTGGAGAAGATGGGCTACAGCAGCAGAAGACCACACCGGGGGCCACTCCTGTCAGCTAAGACCAGGAAACTGAGGCTACAGTTGACACAGGCTCACCACAACTGGACAGTAGAAGATGGAGAAATGCTGTTTTCTTAGTACCAACTGGTTTAAACTCCACAGCCTACCTGAGTGTTGCTGCTGACCATGTCCATCCCTTTATGACCACAGTGGACCATCTTCTGATGCTACTTCCAGCAGGATAATGCTCCATGTCTCAAAGCTCAGATCGTCTCCAACTGGTTTCTAGAACATGACAATGAGTTCTCTGGACTCCAACGGCCTCCACAGTCACCAGATCTCAGTCCAGTAGAGTCAACATGGACCAGAACCTCTGAGGAACACCTTGTAGAAAGTAGGCCACGAAGGATTAAGACAGTCCTGAAGGCAAACCAACCTTTTACTAGCCAGGTGTTCCTAATAAAGTGGCCTGTAGGTGTGAATACAGTCTCGAAAAACAATTGGATTTAGCTTTTTTAATGAAATCCCCATTTTCCTTCCACTTAATTCAAAATTGCAAATCACTGTTGAGTGTTTTTTTTCCCCTCTCGTCCTGAAATTATTCACGTTTGAGCAGAAAGACCAGCAGTTCTCTGGTTTCTGCCTCTCAAACTGGAGATTTTGCACATTTTAATGGGAACACATCAAACGTCTCTCAGTTTTTGAACAGCCGGTCGGACAAAACGAGGCGATCAAAAGGGACGAATTAGATAAACAAGGTCCAACCGAAGACCTCCAACTTCAGAGCTCGGCAGTGGTTTCTCATCGACTTAAAGTTAGAAAACTGCAGATTTTACAGGATTTGGAGGCAGAACAGAGGATTACTGCATCAAGTATTGATATTATTTCCCCAGAAAACAGGTTCAGAGTAGCTTCTCTGTTTTTGCTATCAGGAGCATCTTCTAAACATGGACCAGTTATCAGATGAAGAGCTTACATGAAGACCCGGCAGACGTCAGAGAGAGGATTTGTTCTTCTGTTTCTCTGCAGCAGCTAACGGCGGCTAACGGCGGCTAATGGCGGCTACTGGCGGATAACAGCGGCTAACAGCGGGTAACAGCGGCTAACGGCGGGTAACAGCGGCTAATGGCGGCTAACAGCGGCTAACAGCAGCTAACAGCGGCTAACGGCGGCTAACGGCGGCTAATGGCGGCTATTGGCGGATAACAGCGGCTAACAGCGGCTAACGGCGGCTATTGGCGGGTAACAGCGGCTAATGGCGGCTAACAGCGGCTAACAGCAGCTAACAGCGGCTAACGGCGGGTAACAGCGGCTAATGGCGGCTAACGGCGGATAACAGCGGCTAATGGCGGCTAACAGCGGCTAGCGGCGGGTAACAGCGGCTAATGGCGGCTAATGGCCGCTAACAGCAGCTAACAGCGGCTGATGGCGGTTAACAGCGGCTAACAGCAGCTAACTGCGGCTAACGGGCCTCCTGCAGCTTCGAATCCATTCACACCTGAAAACGTTGCATCAGGTCGAAGAAACAAGGAGCAAAGATGACGACAGAAACCAGAGGATCGAGTCGGAGTGTTTTCAGTTCCATCAGATGAAAGACTGAAGGGATGAACGTAGAAAAAACACAACAACTGAATCAAACATGAAGTTTTTAACCTGCAGAGCCTCTTTAGATGCTCTGAACCTCCTCATCTTTACTTTTTGGGAAACACTTCTACAATATTTGTAATTCTCTGCTGTCAAACCGGAATAAATTCAACGTATTATCATTAAAATGTGCAAATTCTACACTTTGAGAGGCGTAAACCAAAGATTTATTGGTGTTTTGGTGATAAATCGATGGTTTTTGGGATGCTTCCTGGAGAATAAATGAAATAGAAGAAAAACAGGAAGCAAAAACTATAAAAACTGAATTAAACATGAATTTTTTAGCATTTTCTTGAAGATTCTACGTCGTATTTAGAGCCTCTGAACTTCCTCCTCTTTGTTTTGGGAAACATTTTCAGTTTTTCTGACCAATTTTGCTGTAAAGTTAAAATAAATCAAATTTATTGTCATTAAAATGTGAAAATTCTATAAATTTATTGATCTTTTTGCTGATAAATCCTTATTTCTTCTTAATTTCAGGATGCTTCCTAGAAAAATAAGCATTTTTTTCTAAACTAAGCAGAAAGAAAACAGGATCTCAATTTAAAAAAATATATTTTTAATATTTTTTATGTGAATCAAGTTTTATTTATTTATTTATTTATTCTTACAGTTAACTGGCAAAATAAATTAATACTTTTTTCCTGTAATTGTACTCAATATTATTTAAAATTTCACAAAACAGAGAAAAAAATAACAGTTGAAAGTACATTTAATATTTTTTCTCTGAGGCCTTTTTTCTTTCAAATTTCAGGAAATACCTGTAAAATAATCTTAATTGAGCTGATTTAATAATAATAATAATAATAATAATAATAATAATAATGAGAGTAAAAAATCAAAATAATAAATTAAAGTAAATAAACATTTTTCTAAACTAAGTAGAAAGATAACAGGTTCTGTTTTTTAATTTTTTAAATTCTTTTAAAAATAATAATTTTACTCGATATTACTTTAAATTTCACAAAACAGAAAATGAATAAGTTAAAAAGTGCAATTAATTCCTTTTTTTCCCTTTCAAATATACTGTATACCTGTAAAATACTCTTAATATAGCTGATTTAAATACAGTAAAAAAAAAAAAAAAAATATATATATATATATATATATATATATATATATATATATATATATATTAATTAAATTAATTTGTAAAATTTGCAAAAAAAATATTCCTAAACATTCTGGTAAAATAACAGTAAACTGTTAAAAATATTACATTAAGATAGTTTAACTGAAGCATTTAGGTTCCCAAGCTTCCTTTAAATAAATAAATAAAATAAATAATAAATAAAAAATCAATAAATATTTTTGGAATCTTATTAGTTAATATCTTTATAAAAGTTTTAACATTTTTTAAATATTTTTATGTCTTTAATATGCATCATTTTTCATAGAATTATCAGAAACATCAGGGGAATAATGCTGATTTAATTGATTAAAATCCTTTAAACTGTGTAATTCCACTGTTACATCGCCTCACGGATCTTTTTTTGATTATATTTCTATTATTCTTCCATTCTTTCATCAGAATTCTCTAAACTCCGTCACACCAACACCGCCTGGTCTTAATCACCGTCGTCGCCGTCGATCACAGCCGCAGATGTTTGGAGCAGTAACACGAAAGGTCTTTTCTGGGTTTTATTCTTCGAACGTTTGGTTCCAAACAAACAAAAGATGATAACAACGATTAGCTTCACATCCAGGGTCCTTAATTAGCCTCTGAACCTCGTGTTGTCTGGTAATTGGATCACAGAGCAGCGCCACGTTCGGTGCTTTGTTCTGGGGGAAGTTAAACATGAAGCAGGGACGGAGGACCGACGGCGACAGGATATCAGGATGAAATCTGCAGCGCGACGTGAAAAATGGTGTCAGAGCCGCTTTCATTGGCCTTTGATCACAGAATCTCTTCCTGAAAAACCCGGAGAGTCGAGAAATAAAACACAGCGGCTAAAAGCTGCAGGATGAAAAGAAAAGACGGGGATGAAAAGAAACACGGGAGGAGGAGGAGGAGATGATGCTTTCACTGGAGAGGCCTCGGATTCCTCAGCTCTCCTTTAATCTTCGCTCCTCTCACATCTTTATTTACCTGCTCTTTGTTTACCCCCATGTTTGCTTTCAGAGGTCGAGCAGATGCATTTTTAATTAAAGAAGTCGTTGTCGGTCTCGAGAACACGATTATTTCAGAATAAAACCGCAGATCCTATCTCAGGTCGGCTCTCCGGCCCTGAGAAAACCAGAGCAGGAAGTGGGGAGAAATTGGTTCCATGCTGCAGAGAAAATGTCTTTCAGCTGGAAACCATTCCCGGAGGTGGAAGGTCAGCGGCTCGGTCCGACAATCTGCCTCCGTCCAAAACCCTCCAGAGCGGCGGGGAGGAAAGGTCAGCGTGGCACGAAGACGAGGAATTACCGAAAGACCCGCGGATCCGAGGCCGAGGGCGACGAGGAGACGTTGAGATTAGAACAATAGAAGGACTTAAGGGGTGTAATTACCGCCAGGCTGAGAGGAAACCAAAGAACTCCCAGCTGGAACAAAGACTAGACCAGTTTGAAACCCTCTATGGAGAACAGCAAGGCCTAGGTGGTGTTCTACTCACTCTGGAGCTAGAAGAAGTCATACGTCCTGCTGTAGATCTACAACAACGACCAAATGACTGCAGCTAGAAGGACTAGAACTGAAAGACAGAGCAGCAGCTACGGGCTAATAGACCTGGAATGTCTCGAACAAGAAGTCCAATGAGGCATTAAGGGTGAGAACACCAAGAAGGCTTCCAGCAAGAATGTCAAACTCTGGTATAGAAAGTTACTGGGAGGTTAATGAGTGAAAAAAGAAAGGGTAGAATGAGTCCATAAGTGAAGAAATAGTCCAAAGAAACCCAACATAGTGCAGGAAACATGAAGCCGTAAGGGCTGGAAGGCCAGTAAACATGGAGAAAGGGTTCGAGACACTAAAACCACAAACCAGAATCTGCTGAGGAACATTAGATCCAGGTGGGTAACAGTCCGTGCACGTCCTGGCCATTCGTTTTCTTATTTTGAGATTTCAAAATAAAAACGAAAAATAAACCGTTTCCCGTTTTTTTCAGTGATAATACAAAATGAAAAACAGAAAACGGGCCCTAATCCATTATCCATGATCCGTTATCTGATTTAATTAGATGTGTTTGTAAATGGAAATTAAAATTAAAATACACCCGTTGAAAACTTATTTCTCTACTTCCTGTTGGTTTTGGCACCGTGACCCATCTGACTTCTGATGAGGAGCTAGCGATTTAGTGCTAGTGATTTAGCGTTAGCTCCGCCGCTAGCGCTAAATCGCTACTTTGCTTTCTGGCAAAGCTAAAGGAAAAGAAAACCTCCAAACCTCCCCAAAAACGTCCCGAAAAGCAGCCGAACGCTAGCGATTTAGCGCTAGCGGCAGAGCTAGCGGCACCACAAGGTCCCTCCAAAGGGACAAATAAACCCCACGCTGGTGAAAAGTCCACTGTGAAATAGTGAACAATGTGAGCCAAGCAACGTTTGGACCCCACAGTGGGTCTTCATCAGGCCACGGCACACAGCAAGGTCTGCTAACAGTGAGCTAACACTGGAGCTTTAGATACCAGATCCTTCCTCATCACAAGTCAGACGGGTCACGGAGCCAAAACCAACAGGAAGTAGAGAAATAAGTTTTCCATGAGTGTATTTCAATTTTAATTTCCATTTACAAACACATCTAATTAAATCAGATAACAGATAATGGATAATGAATTAGGGCCCGTTTTCTGTTTTTCCTTTTGTATTATCACTGAAAAAAACAGGAAACAGTTTATTTATTGTTTTTATTTTGAAATCTCAAAATAAGGAAACGAATGGCCGCGACGTACACAGACCAATAGAAAGACCACAAGACCTAAAGTCAGACAGAGATATCCTCATGACAGCTGGAAGAGCGCCTTAAAACACCGTCCTTGATTCTGTATGTGGACTCTGTTCGTGCTGCACATTTGAAATCGACTAAATCAGCTCAGTCTTTATCCGACCTGTGAAACCTTCCCAGCATTTTGTGGTCGGATCTTATTCACTGTCTTCCTGTTTTTCTCCCTGAGACCAACGTTCAGCTGAGATGTTTCAATAACTGCAGCGTCTAAAGTGATTTGCGACACAGATCCTCATGTTTCCTCTGGTTCTTCATACCTTCCTGTCCTTTCCTGACATTATTTCTCCTTCCTTCCTTCCTTCCTTCCTTCCCTTCCATCCTTCCCCCTCCTCTAATCTCCTCTTCCCTCCATCCGTCTCTCCTTCCTCCTCCTCAGTGCGGCTATAACCCTGATTACCTCACAGTGTCGGCCTTCAGCATCCGAAGGCCGGAGCGGGTCGATAATATCGATCAGGACTCCGGTTCTCCTTCTAACCGCTGCTGCTGCTGCTGTGTGTTTGCGTGTGTCTGAATTTACATGCGTGTTTGTTGCTGTAAGTGTTTGCATATTGATCCCACGCTGTTCACTGTTTGCATGCATTGACCCGTTTGGATTTAATGAGAATGAATGTAGAAATGTTGAGGTTTGACCTTACTCGCACACATGCTCGCTCACACGGGCGGCAAAATGGAAATGAGCGCTTTCTGTCTGAGCCTGGCGCATAAATGATTTATGGAAATTCATCCGTGAGCCTCGAGAGTCCAACGTCAAAATAAAAGCCCGTAAAAAGCTTCACGTCTTAACTGACGGCGTCCGAGTCTCCAAGTCCGATGAAATGCATCTGTTTGGACGTGAAACCCTCGTCTTGCATTCGGATTCGGCTGATGTGCGTCGTCAAATATGTCCAGGAACAAGCGTAGCTGCAGGCTGGATCAACATGTCTTTTATTTTGGTGAAGTCTGGCATCTTTATTCTACATAAATCAAAGTCAGAGCATCAGAAAGTTAAGACTTTATACATTACAGCTCAAGAAGGACGTTGGTTTTGGTTGAATACTGAAGAAATCCCAAACAGGAAGGTAAAAATAGATGTTTTGTAGGTTATTTATTGCCTGTAAATGCTTTATTTTTTGCTTCTTCGATAGAAAATCTGATCGTGCAGCAGCAAGTATGTTGCTTTAAATTATAGAAAGAGCTCAGTTAGCTGCAGGTGGTCCCGGGTTTACGAACGAGATCTGTTCCTGTGAGGCGTCGCAAGCAGATTTTCGGTGTACAGCCGCCCCTCATCATGTCAAGGTTCACTTTTCATGGTCTCACTGTATCGTGGATTTTTAAATTGTATATAAATACGTAGCGTACAGCAGATGAGTCGACCCACATATGGGAAACGCAGCTACGGCCACTTCTTCTTGAGCCGTCCGTGTACGTCGCGGCCATTCGTTGTCTTATTTTGAGATTTCAAAATAAAAACGAAAAATAAACCATTTCCGTTTTTTTTCAGTGATACTACAAAACGAAAAACGGGCCCTAATTCATTATCCATTATCTGTTATCTGATTCAATTAGATGTGTTTGTAAATGGAAATTAAAATTAAAATACACCCGTGGAAAACTTATTTCTCTACTTCCTGTTGGTTTTGGCTCCGTGACCCGTCTGACTTCTGATGAGGAAGGATCTGGTATCTAAAGCTCCAGTGTTAGCTCACTGTTAGCAGACCTTGCTGTGTGCCGTGGCCTGATGAAGACCCACTGTGGGGTCCAAACGTTGCTTGGCTCACATTGTTCACTATTTCACAGTGGACTTTTCACCAGCGTGGGGTTTATTTGTCCCTTTGGAGGGACCTTGTGGTGCCGCTAGCTCTGCCGCTAGCGCTAAATCGCTAGCGTTCGGCTGCTTTTCGGGACGTTTTTGGGGAGGTTTGGAGGTTTTCTGTTACTTTAGCTTTGCCAGAAAGCAAAGTAGAGATTTAGCGCTAGCGGCGGAGATAGCTAGCACGATTTAGCTAGCTCTGCCATTTAGCGGAGCTAGCTAAATCGCTAGCTCCTCATCAGAAGTCAGATGGGTCACGGTGCCAAAACCAACAGGAAGTAGAGAAATAAGTTTTCCACGGGTGTATTTTAATTTTAATTTCCATTTACAAACACATCTAATTAAATCAGATAACAGATAATGGATTAGGGCCCGTTTTCCGTTTTTCATTTTGTATTATCACTGAAAAAAGGGAAACGGTTTATTTTTCGTTTTTATTTTGAAATCTCAATATAAGAAAATGAATGGCCGCGACGTACACGGACCCTCAAGGATGCGATTTTTGTCCTTGATTATCGTCGCAACCGTTGAACAACTTAAGCCCAACACGCGGCCAGTGTTCGTCGGCGTTTCTCCCTTTTCACAGCGTCTAATTTCACTTCCATGGTGACGGCTTTCCTTGCCGTCGATGCGCTGCCATCAGAGGAGTCTGCCTTACGCCTGGGAGCCATAATGAAGGGCAAAAAATACACACCAGCAACTAGTTCGAGTACCGTTTTATTTACGAATCAAAGCGCTTACATCGAAGCTGGGTTTTTTAAGCAATTTACGGGAGTCGTTCGTTATCCCGAAACGTCGTAAACCGAGGACCTCCTGTGCTGTAAAATGATGAATTGCTAAAAGGAGATTTATTTTGAAAGGTCCTGGTTGCAACTGTTTTGTCTACTTTTCTTACATGCATAGAAAATTTGTGGGGTTTTTTGTTGTGTTGGAACTTTTTGATCGAACAACTCCAAACATAATGCACATGTACTACTCATAAGGAGGGATTAAACCACGTTTGCACGACTCAGACAGATTATTACGTGCTGTTTTTCTAGAATACAGTTGTTTTATTTTGAAAAATGAGACAATAATGTATGTAGAACAGATTTTTTGCACAGCCCGAACAAAATTCTTGAATAATAATCTGTTCCTCTTCTTTAAAAATGCGAAACGGATCAAATTCAGATTAGTGTTTGTGCAGTAAATGAAAGCAGCTTCCTTGATTTAACTGTGTTAGTTGAGGATAGTAGATCTCACAAGCAACTATGGGTGGATTCTGATGCTATATCTGTCTTCCAACGCAGCTGTAAGGCATTGTTTCTGCACAATAAGAGCATCATGCTGTAATTAAATGCTTGTTATTGGTCCAAACTTGTCAAAGCTCCTCAGCCTGAGATCATTAGATTCCCCAGAAACCAGAAACAAATGCCGAGGCGACAGTTCAGAGGAGCTCGGGGTTCGTTTTGATCCTAGTGTGCGACCGCATGGCTTTAATTCACTTCAAGTGCTCACAAACACACTCACAGCTACACGTCGCTGCACTCCGGCGTCCACGAGAAGCCGGCGTGTGCTTCGGTTTCCGTGTCCCTGCAGACGAGTGTGTTTCTGCCGCTGTGCTTAATGACGTGAGGCCTCGGGCCAGCGCCGAGCTCAGCTGTGGAAATAAACTCCGCAGGTCCGTCGCTAACAGCTGTGTTGGATTTAAACCCGACACGCTGTTAGAGCGTTTTCAAAATGGGACCGACTGCAGAGAATCAGTCGGGGAAACCACATCGCTGCTCTTTGTGTGGGAGATGGCCGCTGCCGTCTGCATGTACTGATGCTGCTTTGTTCTGTTTAAGACGTGGGTGAAAGCTCAGCCCGGCCTGAGGTGTCTTTCCTCCGAGGCTCTGGGGTTTTCATCCTTTTTTTAACGTCGAGCTGCACCCTGTGATTACAGTACAGCCGGTGAAAGAGCACCTGTGACTCTGACAAAGTGATTAAATGGTGTCCCTGGAGGTATATCTGACTTTGACTGGCTGCAGTAAACTGAATGTTTGCTATAGGCCTTTGATCTTCCACTATATGTGACACCGTGCAAAACCTCGGTAAGAAAACATTCTGGTTTTCAGCCTTTTCCACACTAAAAGGTGCTACTGTCATCAAAAAGTCAATACAAGCATGCGTTCGAGTCTTTTTAGCTGAAGTTTGACGCTAAAGATCAAATTTTAAACTGTTTTATTACCCGGTGGCTGTGCAGCCTTGAAATGAAATACAGTATTCATTGCTCTACATTCTGATTATGATAATTTTCACCCCAGAATAAGTGACATTTTCCACTAAATAAGCTATGCACATTAGCTACTCGGTTAAATAAACGCTGTCTCAGTCGACTCCACTTGGAGAACTCTGGCCAGAAACCATTAACCACCACTGAAGTCTTTGTCATGATGCCCCTTTACTAGCTAAACCCCCACAATGCTTTCCCACAAAGTCTCCTCTGGTGACTACAGTATTAAACACTAGGAAGCTCCACAGCTAATCTACAATACAGTTTCTGACATGCACGACCTTCTTTTTTTGTATTATCGGTTAATATGATTTTAATCGGTTGAATTAAAAATATCAATCGATTAACATCCCTTTTGGCACACTTGTAGGCAAAGAATAATAGTGTGTTCAGTGATCTGGATTCCGATGGAGGTAAATATTTGTAAATATATAAACACTGTCCAAGTCGACTCCAGTTTGCAAGCTCTTGCTAGAAGGCATTAACCACCACAAAAGCCTTTGTCATGGTGCCCGTTGCTAGCTAGCTAAACCCCTGGAATGCTCTCTGCTTACCAACATAAACTTCCTGAAGTGTGAGCGATGCCTCCTCTGGTTGATAACAGTATCAAACACTGAGAGGTCCTACAGCTAATCAGCATTACATTTTCTGACATGCATGACCTTCTTTTTTTGTATTGCTGGTTAATGTTTTTAATCGGTTGTATTAAAAATGTCAATCGATTAGCATGCCTTTTGGCACACTTGTAGGCAAAGAATAATAGTGTGTTCAGTGTTTTACAGTCTGATAGCAGTTTATAGTTGTTAATTATATAAATACTGTCCCAGTAGATTCCAGTTTGTAAACTCTGACTGGAAACCATTAAACACCACAGAAGTCTTTGCCATGGTGCCCCTTTACTAGCTAAACCTCCAGAATGTTCTCTGTTCGCCATCATAAATTGTCTGAAGTCTGAATTATGCCTCCTCTGGTTTCTACAGTATTAAACACTAAGAAGCTCCACAGCTAATCTACAATTCAGTTTCTGACATGCACAACCTTCTTTTTTTGTATTGCTGGTTAGTGTTTTTAATCGGTTGTATTAAAAATGTCAATCGATTAGCATGTCTTTTGGCAAAGAATATTTGTGTATTCACTGTTGTAGACTCTGATGGAGGTAAATAGTCGTTAATTATATAAACAGTGTCTCAGTCAACTCCAAACTCGCAAACTCTGGCTAGAAGGCATTAACCACCACATAAGTCTTTGTCATGGTGCCCCTTTACTAGCTAAACCCCCAGAATGCTCTCTGCTTACCTACATAAACTGCCCGAAGTCTGAGTGATGCCTCCTCTGGTTGATAACCGTATTAAACACTAAGAGGCTCCACAGCTTACATTTTCCGACATGCACGACCTTCTTCTCCTTCTTCCTTGTTTTTAATCGGTTAAATTATTAATGACAACCAATCACTTAAAATCCCTTTCGGCACACTTGTGGACAAAGAATAATGATGTATTCAGTGTTCTAGATTCTGATGGAGGTAAATAAATTAGACAACGTTTTCTCATGAGTGTAACGGGAGTCTAAAAGTGTCTTTTTCAGTAGAAGTTGTTAATTAGAGCTGTGTGATGTTGAAGCTACTGAGCATTAAATAAAGGGGTTTGTTTGTCCTTGATGGAAACTCCAACCTTCATCATCGTTTACCTGCTATCTAGTTCTAATCGCATTACAGCAGTCCTTCTCACCTCTCCGGCTGAAACACTGCTTTCATTCGGCTGCCCGTTGTTTTACGATCGTCAGAGTCACCGTCAATGAAACTCAACGCTTCCTGTGCAGATGTTTCACATTAAAAGCATTCCAACGGCTCAAGTAAAGCAAACAGTCGCGGCTCAGAAACACACATTTCTAGTCCAGAATCATGTTTAACTGTGATTTCTGCCTCTCGAGCTGCTTTCAGAACCATCGTACGCCTGCAAACCCCCCACTGGAGTTTCGTCAGATTTGGACCAATCAAACGGAGCCAGGTGTGCATCATGAATGAGTCCCTCCAGGTTTAAAACAATAAGAGCGCCGCGTACAAAGGGAATCGTGAAGGTCTGTCTCGAAAGCAAAATACAGAAATCTTAAAGAAAAAAACGCAGTGAGAAAATGATCAAAGGCTTACAGTAACACACGAATACAACAGCACGGAGAATCAGCGGGGAAACAGGGGTTGAAGTCTGAAAACAAGATCGAATTTAATAAATAACTCGTCTTTTACCCGTCGTTAGCGCTGTTCTTTTGCTTTGTTGCACTGCGAGGCAACAAAACAAACAAATCCTTAAAAAATGCGAGCATTAAGCAAATTTGTAGGGAAGTGCTGCTGTCAGAAAAATGGGCTTTTAATGGGTGCAGAAAGCATTCACTGATGGAACCTTGCCTGTGATTTAAACAAAAACAAAGCGGCAGCGAGTGGGAAAGCTATTAAAATTCCTGCCTGCATATTGAGCGACTGTATATGTGTTCGAATCAGACGCCACAGAGGTGTCCTGACATCCTCCATCTCCCATCCCTCCACCCTCCCTCCTCCTTTCTTCGCTCCTTCCCCGAATCAATCCTTCTGTCTCAGGGGAAACCTCTCATGTCATGCTCCTGATCTCAAAGTATAAACGCTGAGACCCCTCTGATACCGGCTGTATATATATATGTGTGTGTGACAGGATGGGGGGATGCTGCAGACAGATCAGCAGACACAGTATCACACTGTCTGTCAAATCCTGACAAATGCTGCTGGTGTATGTGTGCAGCATGTGTTTATGTGGTATGTTATATAAATATATATAAAAAATCACAGCTTTTAAACCAGCCACAAAGCATGAGAGCATTTCTGACGTGTTTAAAATGGAATGTTTTCACTTGTAAAGACCATGTATATCGCGGCAATGTTGGGTTTCCAATGACTCTCTATAATAAAACACTATTATTAAAGCACATGTATCTAGAAAAGCCCTCAGAGAGCTCAAACCTCCACCAAGCAGCTTCAGTCCACCCCCAACACAATCTCCCAATTCACATATTTTCTGTAAAACGTTACAGATACAAATGTAATTACATACAGTTCAAATGTCCTACCAACAATGCGGCCTTCACCCCATCCGACCTAATGAACAGGCGCGGCCTCTAGCGCGGCAGCTCCTAACAGCCTCCCAGCTTCTTAGACAACCGGAGATAAGAATGCCGGCCCAACCGTGCGTATGTCGCTCAGGAAGGAAAGAGAACTCCGTCACTGTCGCTGTCTGTCGCGTGGAGACCCAAAATGTCATGTGGTCAGAGGGGGTTTCCCCAAAAACAAGAGTGCCCTCTGGTGGCTTTTAGAGTAAACCGCATTTAATTGTCCACCTGGTTACACTTAGATTAAAAAGAAATTCCTGGATCCAGACGGTGATCCGGATCAGTCCCAGAATGTCATCATTTGTTCCTTGTCCCATTTCACACATTTCCTGAACATTTCATCCAAATCTGTCCATGAGTTTTCAAGTTCTTTTGCACACAAACAAACAAACAAACCAACCAACGCCGGCCGTCACATAACCTCCTTGGTGGAGGTAACAAATAAACAAACAGGTAATGTAAAATGGTAATTTGTCCTTTACATAAAATTACACAGCTTTCTACTGCATTTAAATTAGTAAACAAAAATAAATAAAATAAAAACGGATCAGATTTGTGAAGAAGTCTGCAACCGAATCAAAAATAAATATGTTTATGAAAAGTTTTGCTGTATTTAAATCCACTAAAAAAGTCATTATTTTACAGATACTTGCTGTTAATGAACATAAATATTAAATACATTTTTTTTTTAATTTAAAATAATTGTTAAAAGTGGTAAATCACTTTTAAATTAAGTTTAATTTACTATTATTTTATAGATTTTATTGTTTTGTAACATTTCAGATAACATCTAGTGAAGTCATAATAACATAATAATGTCCACCCCAAACATCTGTATTTTGATGAATAGTGGTCGGTTCTTTGACATCGGTGAGTGTCTTTAGCTTCTTAGACAACCGGAGATAAGAATGCCGGCCCATGTCGCTCAGGAAGGAAAGAGAACTCTGTCACTGTCACTGTCTGTCACGCGGAGACCCAAAATGAAAAATGCACCATGAGGGAAAACTTGCAACAAAACTCACAACAACACAACCACTTCGACTCACTACTACCTAATACTGCACGGTTACGACGGTAAGTGTCTTTAGGAACGCTGCTCAAAATGCTGACTTAGTCTTAGAAAACATATAAAATTATTTATTAACTGTTTTTTCATGATTGAGCAGCTTGCAAAAACACAACAATTCATCATGATGAAAGACAATAAATGTGCGGTAAAACTAGTAAACAAGACTAAGTAACCACATAACCACCACCTAAAACTCTCATTTGGTGTAATATGAGTAAAATAACATGACTTTTTAAGTTATTTTGAACACAAACAAACAAACAAACGTCGGCCATCACATAACCTCCTTGGTGGAGGTAAAAAAAAAACAATCATTTTGGTTCTTTGGGTTTTCTGGAAGTGTGACGAAATCTGCTGGGTCAAAAATATACATACAGAAATGCTAATATATCTCAATTATGCCCTTTTGGTTTCCGTCCACAAGCTTTTTGTTGGATCTTTGACCCTCCTCTTGACAGAATTGATGGAGTTTCGCTAAATTTGCTGGCTTTTTTTGACAGCTCAGCACAAAATCCAGTCTAGAACCTTACTTCTAGCCTGATTTTATCACTTCTTTGCCATCTTCAGTGTGTGTTTGGGTTCATTTTCTTGCTCGAACACCCAACTTTGTCCAAGACGCAACCTTCTCCCCGATAAATTTAGGTTTTCCAAAACAGCCTCTGAGCATAATACTGCCACCACCATGCTTGACGGCAGGTATGGTGTTCTCAATTTTGGGGAGGCCAGTCTAAAACCTTACTTCTAGCCTGATTTTTACCATTTCTTCACCATCTTCAGTGTGTCTTTCGGTTCATTTTCTTGCTGGAACACTACTGTGTCCAAGTTCAAAACAGCCTCCGAGCATAATACTGCCACCACCATGCTTGACGGCAGGTATGGTGTTCTCCATTTTGGGGAGGCCAGTCTAAAACCTTAGTTGTACCCTGATTTAACTCAGTGTGTGTTTGGAGTCACTGTTTTCCAAATGATTATCCTTCTTCATTCTTATTGCGAGCAAAGCACAAACAGCCAAACAGCCCAGGAGCATAATGCTGCCACCGCCATGCCCGACAGTGGGTATAGATAGTGTTCTCTCCTCTACAAAATTAAATCATTTCAGTCTTGACTGGAGCGCACCCCACAGAGATTTTCCCTCCCTGCCTTTAAGCCTTAATCTTCTTCTTAGCTCTTGTTCTGGTACTTCTGATATCAGCCGTGTCGTAGCAGCAGCTGCAGCCGTAGCATTATCGCTGTCAGTGGGAGGCCGGTCTGAAACCTTAATTCTATCCTGATTTAACCGATGCTTCACCACTTTCAATGTGAATTCGGGGTCATTGTCTGGTGGGGACACCCAACTGTGTACAAGATCAACCTTCTGGCTGAGGATTTCAGATTTTCCTGAAGAATGTGGAGGTAATCCTGCTTCCTCATTGTTCCCCTGGCAGCAGAATATGATACTGCCACCCCCGTGCTCGCCACTCGGTATGGCGCTGTTGGGGTTAAAGGCCTCACCTTCCCTTCCCCAAACATATTCCATCATTTCTTCTTTTAATTTCCTGCCTCCCTTTAGGCCTTAATCTCCTCCGTTTTCGTTCTAGTACTTCTGATATCAGCCGTGTAGCAGCGGCAGCAGCGGTCGAAGCATTATCGCTGTCAGCGGGCTGTTATCGTTTTAATGAACGAGCTGTTTTCGACTCTTTTTATTTCTCCAGAAGTGTTCATTACACTTCGCCGTCCAGTGTATCTCGACTCGACTGCGCGGCTGAGCAAAGTGTTTATTCCCTATTTATCCGACTGTTTATCTGACTGCAAACGAGGGCTTTTGTTGCCGCCGACAGACGCTGAAGACTCATCAACGCTCAGTCGCATCTGCTGACAAAACTGGTGCAGTTTAAGTACATTTGTTGGCTTTCTGACAGAGACTTGTTTGTTTAGCACAAAGCCCTGAAGTCCTGTCTTCGGCCTCATCGAGAACCAGTGGACACCAGTGTTGGGCAGGCCGGTTTAAAACCTTGTTTCTACCCTGATTTAACCATTTCTTGTGTGTTTTTGGGGTCAGTGTCTCGTTGAAACACCAAAGACTCAACATCCAGACCAGGGGCGTAGCCATCATTTTAGAAGTGGGGGGGACAAATTGTTCAGAGGTCCATTGAGTGATTTATCATTCAGTTTCACCTCTCCTTAGCAGCTAAAGAGCCACATAACCACAAACAGCACAGCACCAGGGAACCGGCTTCAGTTCTTTAAAAATGACACACTATCAAAGTCAAAATCTAAAATCTGAAGCTGCCAGACTCTGGTTGAGTTGACTCAGAATGACCCTGGAGCGTCTACAGGGTGAGGAGACAGATAATTAAGAGCCAAATGAAAACAGTGAACACCTAAAGTTCTGTAGAAAACCACTTCCTGTTTAAAATGATCAGCACCAAATAAATGGAAGTGACCAGTAACAGGGTCATAAGCCTCATAAATGATGGCAAGAAGTGACACAACAATAAATATATCAACAACTAGACAGAAACATTTAGTATAAATAAAACTAGTTTTGAAGTAGCAGTGGAAATGCTGATATTAGAGTCACTTTTATCCTGTATGCATTTCCTCAGCCAGTTATAATTTCTCCTGCTGTAATATAGATAATAAATGTGCAAAGCAAAATGTATAAATAGAATTAAGAATAGTGGTGGTGAGGAAATTAATCACAACATCAGTTTTATGCCGTTGATATTTTTCTCAGCAGGTTTTGTTCTTTTCTTACCCTGTATAATCATCATCATCATCATCATCATCATCATCCTCATCCTCATCCTCATCCTCATCATCCTCATCATCATCACCATCATCATCATCATCACCATCATCATCATCATCACCATCACCATCCTCACCATCATCATCATCATCATCATCATCATCCTCATCCTCATCCTCATCATCATCATCACCATCACCATCATCATCATCATCATCATCATCACCATCATCATCATCATCATCATCATCCTCATCCTCATCATCATCACCATCATCATCACCATCATCATCATCCTCATCCTCATCATCATCATCATCCTCATCATCATCATCATCATCACCACCATCATCATCACCATCACCATCATCATCCTCATCCTCATCCTCATCATCATCCTCATCCTCATCCTCATCATCATCATCACCATCATCACCATCATCATCATCATCATCCTCCTCATCCTCATCCTCATCATCACCATCATCCTCATCCTCATCCTCATCATCATCCTCATCATCATCATCATCCTCATCCTCATCCTCATCCTCCTCATCCTCCTCATCCTCCTCATCCTCATCCTCATCCTCATCCTCCTCATCATCCTCCTCATCATCATCCTCATCATCATCCTCATCATCCTCACCATCATCCTCACCATCATCCTCATCCTCATCCTCATCCTCATCATCATCATCATCATCCTCATCCTCATCTTCATCTTCATCTTCATCTTCATCCTCATCATCCTCATCACCATCACCATCACCATCCTCATCATCATCATCATCATCATCATCATCATCCTCATCCTCATCCTCATCCTCATCCTCATCCTCATCACCATCATCATCACCATCATCATCATCATCATCATCATCCTCATCCTCATCCTCATCATCATCATCATCATCATCATCATCACCATCATCATCATCATCACCATCATCATCATCCTCATCCTCATCCTCATCATCATCCTCATCATCATCACCATCATCATCATCATCATCAGCACCATCATCATCCTCATCCTCATCATCATCCTCATCCTCATCATCATCATCATCATCACCATCATCACCATCATCACCATCATCATCATCATCATCATCATCCTCATCCTCATCCTCATCCTCATCCTCATCCTCATCCTCATCCTCATCCTCATCCTCATCCTCATCATCCTCATCCTCATCCTCATCCTCATCATCATCATCATCATCATCATCATCCTCATCCTCATCCTCATCATCCTCATCATCCTCCTCATCCTCCTCATCCTCCTCATCCTCATCCTCATCATCATCATCATCATCATCATCATCATCATCATCCTCCTCATCCTCATCCTCATCCTCATCCTCATCATCACCATCATCCTCATCCTCATCCTCATCCTCATCATCATCCTCATCATCATCATCATCATCATCATCATCCCTATACTGGCCTCTGGTCCACTGTCTCCTCTCTCCCGACATCTATTTGTCATCTTTTAGCCAAAGTCCTCGGCAATAATATGTCTAGAATGTCTTTATTTTAGTTAAACATTATCTACATGTAACAGCACGACTCAACTTACACGGTTTGTTTGTAAAAAACTGTCATGTTTGAATGAAGCACAACCTCTGTTTTTGATGACACACGGCAGGCAGCGGTGTTTTTTCGCCGCCTTTTAGCTCCGTCTACTCGTGATGCGTTTGAAGACGGCTCGGAAAAACGCGTTTCAACATGTTAAAAATGAATAAAGTGGTTTAATGGATACAGAAGCTGCGGGGGACGCGTCCGCTACGCCCGTGATCCAGGCAGATGATTTTCAGTTTTCAAGTAGGGAAAACAGCCCTAGAGCATGATACTTCCACTACCGTGCTTGACGGTCGATATGGCATTGTTGAGGTTAAAGGCTTCACCTTCTCCTCCAAACAAATGTAATCATTTTAGCCATGACTATTATATGCACCGTATAGATCTTTTTCCTGCCTCCCTTTAGGCCTTAATCTTCTCCGTTCTTATTCTAGTACTTCTGATACCAGCAGCAGCAGCGGTCGAAGCATCATCGCTGTCAGTGGGTTGTTATCGTTTTAATGAACGAGCTGTTTTCGACTCTTTTTATAGTGTTCATCACATTTCGCCGTCCGGTGCACCTCGACTCGACTGCACAGTGAACCGATGCGCTTTTTCAGGGTTTGTTCTCCGTCTATCCGACTGTTTATCTGACTGCAAACGAGGGCTTTTGTTGCCGCCGACAGACGCCGAGGACTCATCAACGCTCAGACGCATCTGCTGCCGCGCGAAAACGCCGCAACGCCTTCAACAAAACCCGAGTGTGTGCGCGAGAGACATCCGTGACCAATCAAGACAGAAGCTACAGGCTTTCCAACTGCCGTCCCTCGAGACGAAAACCGGCCAGCATGTCGCGCACACACACACACACACACACACACACACACATATGGTGTCGGCCTGACAGATTGGTAGTTTATGGGTGTTAACAGACAGAGGGAGGCTCTTTCTTCGCCATCATCAGTCATCGCCTTCAGACCCTCCTCCTCCTCCTCCTCACAATAGCCCTGCATGTGTGTGTTGTGCATTAAAGGAGGAAGCAAACTGGGTGCGGCTGAAGGCTGCAGGTCAACAGGGTGAACCGGGAAACAAAGCCAGAGTGTGCTCGAGTGTGCGCGGAAAAAGAAGTCCAACGGGGTGCAGCCGGAGGTCGGAGGTCAACAGCGTGTTGACCTGGGGAGCAGAAAGAGGTCGCCGTGTAAAGGAAGAAGCACACGGGGGGAATCAGGCCTTACTAACGAGAACAGAACACGTTAATGACACGCAATCAGAGCCTGGGCTTCCATCTAACCAGATTCACCGTGTTCAAAGCTCTGCAACAGGAAGCCCTTTTGTTTGAAGCAACCCAAGCTCCATCCTAGCAAAATTCCTACGTTGTATGTGGCACCAGAGTCTTTATCTGTTGGTTAAAGTAAATAATAATAGCTCCCTGAGTAACTACATCGTAAGTTTCTGGCTTAAAGTGAGCGAAATTTGACCCGTGATCAGGACTTCAGTTTTATCTGCATTCAGTAAAAAAAATTAGCAGCAATCCAGTTTCGTTTTGAGGGGAGCTTATATTTCACTGGATTACGTTTGTTTGCAACACAATTATATTTCTAATCAACAAATCTTTTATTTATACTTATTTTTTTATTTAGCTAACCAATCATACTAGGTGGTGGCAGCATCATGACGTGAAGCACGGTGGTGGCAGCATCATGACGTGAAGCACGGTGGTGGCAGCATCATGACGTGAAGCACGGTGGTGGCAGCATCATGACATGAAGCATGGTGGTGGCAGCATCATGACGTGAAGCACGGTGGTGGCAGCATCATGACGTGAAGCACGGTGGTGGGCAGCATCATGGCGTGAAGCACGGTGGTGGCAGCATCATGACGTGTGAAGCACGCAGCATCATGAGGTGTGGTGGCAGAATCATGACGTGAAGCACGGTGGTGGCAGCATCATGACGTGAAGCACGGTGGTGGCAGCATCATGACGTGAAGCACGGTGGTGGCGGCATCAAGACGTGAAGCACGGTGGTGGCAGCATCATGATGTGAAGCACGGTGGTGGCAGCATCATGATGTGAAGCACGGTGGGGGCAGCATCATGATGTGAAGCACGGTGGTGGCAGCATCATGATGTGAAGCATGGTGGTGGCAGCATCATGATGTGAGGCACGGTGGTGGCAGCATCATGATGTGAAGCACGGTGGTGGGAGCATCATGACGTGAAGCATGGTGGTGGCAGCATCATGATTGAAGCATGGTGGTGGCAGCATCATGACGTGAAGCATGGTGGTGGCAGCATCATGACGTGAAGCATGGTGGTGGCAGCATCATGACGTGAAGCATGGTGGTGGCAGTATCATGATGTGAAGCATGGTGGTGGCAGCATCATGATGTGAAGCATGGTGGCGGCAGCATCATGATGTGAAGCACGGTGGTGGCAGCATTATTATATGAAGCATGGTGGTGGCAGCATCATGTTGTGAAGCATGGTGGTGGCAGCATTATTATATGAAGCATGGTGGTGGCAGCATCATGATGTGAAGCATGGTGGTGGCAGCATCATGATGTGAAGCATGGTGGTGGCAGCATCATGTTGTGAAGCATGGTGGTGGCAGCATCATGACGTGAAGCACGGTGGTGGCAGCATCATGACGTGAAGCACGGTGGTGGCAGCATCATGACGTGAAGCACGGTGGTGGCAGCATCAAGACGTGAAGCACGGTGGTGGCAGCATCATGACGTGAAGCACGGTGGTGGCAGCATCATGACGTGAAGCACGGTGGTGGCAGCATCATGACGTGAAGCACGGTGGTGGCGGCATCAAGACGTGAAGCACGGTGGTGGCAGCATCATGACATGAAGCATGGTGGTGGCAGCATCATGGTGTGAAGCACGGTGACTAACAGAAGGTTGTTGTTTCAGGAAGTTTTAAACTTAATTAAACTGCTTAATTAAAACTTTTACACCTTCAGGGTTCAGGAACTCAAATGAAACGATGAACGGAGTCTTTTCACGTGTTGCTTTAATTATCTTCTTAAATGCTTCATGAGTTTAGAAACTCATCTCTGAATAAACCTTTTACAGACTTTGAAATGTGATAAATTATATGAATCATCTTTTTTCTATCATTTCTAAGCAGCTTTGTTTCTCACTGTACATCAATTATGTCCTTGACTGCTGTGAGTCACTGTGACGAACTGAGGTGTTTTCAGGTTTCAAAGTCGCTGCTGCAACTTCAGCTACAAATTAAAGTTTGTTCGCGGTTTCAGTTGTAATTTTTTAAACTATTTTTTACTGCCATTTTACACATTTTCACTGTGTTCTTAAATGACAGAAAACATGCAGTAAAATCACAATAAAAGCATTATTTTACATGTGGACTGTAAAGAAAACCGTCCATAAACTGTAAAAAATGTCCACATAAAAAATCTGTATTTTTAAAAGGGCCGCTGTAAAATAATGTTAATAATAATAAAAAAAGCAATTTTCACAGCAAATTTTTTTCACTGGTTTTTATATTTATTTATATTCTATTTTTTTGTCTACATACTTATTCTATTACCTAATTACTTTTATTTTTGTTTTTTATTTTATTTTTTTTATTTTTTTTATAAATACTTATTCTAATATTAATTATTTATATTTTGTTTTTTATTTTATTTTTTTCTATAAATATTTATTCAATTACTTAATTATTTTTAATTTTTTTTTTATTTTATTTATTTATTTTCTATAAATACTTACTCTATTACTTAATTATTTGTATTTTTGTCTTTTATTTTATTTATTTTTCTATAAATACTTATTTTATTACTTAATTATTTTTGTTTTTTATTTAATTTATTTTTTGTTATTTTTTCTATAAATACTTATTTTATTACTTAATTGTTTATATTTTTGTTTTTTATTTTATTTACTTTTTATTAATTTTTTTCTATACATACTTATTTTATATTTTATTACTGTTGTTTTTCTTACATTTCTTCTCATATTATTTGGTGCTTCTGTCCCAATTGAATTTTCCCCCCAGGTCATTCTCATTCTCACTATAATATTATACTTTTTTTCGTCATTTAAAAGAAAAACTATGTATGTTAAGGATTTGTGAACGATAAATAATTATTTTAACCGTTTACAGATTTTCCTTGTTTTAGTAAATCACACATATTAAAGAGCAAACTCTGAGAAATAAAAGGATTTATTTAAGAAAAAAATTGGAAACTATTTCTAGAAATAATGATTGGTTCTTTTAATGTATTTCTAAAATAAATAAATACTGACATTTGCCGTTATTTAAAAGAAAACCTCCGTATATTAAAGTCTGCAAAACAGTAAACATGTTTTCTTAACTGTTATTTTCCTGTTTTATTGACAATTTAATGGGCAGTAAAATGACAAGAATATATATCTTCACAAGTACTAGTTAGTCTTTTTGTTTGTTACAGTGTGTGACTGTAAAATTATACAGTTTTACTGATTTAAAATATAATAATCTTGCAGAAACTTGCTGTTATTTTTCCTGTTTATTGCTACAGTATTCCACCGTTCACTCTGACTTCTTGTTTTACAGTGTAAGGTATTTGTGAGTCCAGATCAACAGATGAGATGCTAATAACTGACTTTAACCCAACATTTGAGCCTCACAGGAGTAAAAACCTTAAAACAAAGAACAAACTGTGCATTTATTCTCACAAGAGTCCCTGGAATACGACTGAAACTTGCCCCGAAAAAGCCAAAAACACATATTTTAGGATGTTTGTTCTCTGTTGTAAGATCTGCACTGAACAACAAACAAGACAAATGCACCAAAACAACGAGCAGGAACGAGGAGTTTCCACCGATCGTCTGTAAATAAAATAAAAAGCTGATGTTTTATGGAGATAAATGTACAGGCTGAGAGGTTTGGCATCACTTTCCCTCAGAGCACAAACAAACACACACAACAGTCAACAAATCCCCCCTCAACAAACACCCAGAGGCCTCAGTTTATATTTAGTGTACATGTTTAGTCACCAGTGTGTTGTCAGTGTGAGTGTGTGTGTGTGTGTGTGTGTGTGTGTGTGTGTGTGTGTGTGTGTGTGTGTGTGTGTGTGTGTGTGTTGGGGGTTGGTGGCTGTCAATCAGGCTCATTGGAGCGTGAAGATGGAGGAGGGGCGTTGCCGTGGGGAACGATGAAGAGGTCCCCCTCCTCCCTCGTTTCCTCGTCCCGTTTCCTTTTGATTACATCCTCACACCCTAACTTGTTTTTCAATCTCTTCCTCTTTTCATCCTCACATCAATCTTTACTTCTTTCCTCCACTTCTTCTGTCAACGTTTTGCTTTCTAATCGTCTGTAAACACAGATTTTCCATTTTAAAGTAGATTCACCATCGTTTTCCATGATTTTTATCTTCCATCTACATGTATTAACTATAACTGTTATGTTATTTAAACTTAATTGTTACATATTTTAGCAATATTTTAACTAATTTTCAATTATTTGTTATTAAAATGTGTTTTCATATTTTTCCTACTACCTCTATGCAGACGACTCTCCGTTTTATATATCCAATTTACCCACATAATCAAGACAATCTACACTCTTTGCACAACACAGTCTCCACGAAATTACTTTCCTATACAACAAAACCGCATTCTAAATTATGTTTTGAGGGCTAATGTAGTTTTATTTTGCAATAAATATAATTTGTGAGCTGCAATGAGGTGAGAAAAGGCGGCCAGTTTGATAGAGCGACACATTCTGCAAACTTACTTTGGGTTTTAACTCACTTTCTGGTTTGTTTATTATTTTTTCCTACTACCTCTATGCAGACAACTCTCTGTTTTATATATCAACAACTAAAAACTGCATTCTCAGTTATGTTTTGAGGGGTAATGTGATTTTTACTTTGCAATAAATATAATTTGTGAGCTGCAATGAGGTGAGAAAAGGCAACAAATTCTGCAAAGTTACTTTCGTTTTAACTCACTTTCTGGTTTGGTTTAGGTACAAATATGTGTAGTAAAGTTGAGGAAAATATAAACTTTTACATGTTAGAAGCTTGGTTAAGGTTATGGAAAAACATCACTTGGGAAAAAAGTCATTGTTTGGGTTGAAATTCAACCCTTTCACTACTTTTTTTAAAAATTTGGGCTTATCGCCTCCATGTGTTATATGATCAGTTGGCTTAAAAGGAGCACCAGCAATGATAAGGTGTTTAGGAATGTATTTATGATGTGCTACAAACCAAGAAACTGGCATAAAACAGCTTAAAATGCTACCAAGAATGCATTTTAGTTGTGTAGAAACGCAATTTTCGGTCGCCCTGCAATCCTGCCTCGCTGCAATCAAGGGCCGGATTGCAGCTAAAGTCCCGATTATTGGTTCCGACCATGTTTTCTGCAATGTCCCCCCAACCCTGGACCACTTTTAGTCCAGTACTCGGAAAGAAGCTCATGAACTTGAACCGACACATCAAGACTGGTCCAAACCCTAGAACTCAGAACTCCTCAGAAACCCTGTCGAGCTGCTTGTACGCTCTCATTTTCTCGCCTTAATGAAGCAGAAATCACCTGGTAAACCCTCATCTGTTACATGAACCAGTTTAAATCCTACATCCATGAACTTTTAACACCTTATCGCACATCTCAGCCCCTCAGATCTGACAATTACTCACCGTTTAAAGCCCCACAGTCCAGACTTACAGCAAACCAGGACCACGCTTTTACTATTTAAGCCTCGATACTGTAGAAAAACATCCCTCTTGCAGTCACAAAGCATTAAAACCCTTCACAGACAAGCATTTGAATAATATTTTATTCCTTTTCCGAAGGCTGTACGGTCTGCACTAATGTTTTATCGTCTTCTTTAAAGGTTTTATTGTCGCCTTTTAATGCTTTGTATATTTTAACGCTAACACCTGTAGCTATAAAAGTAGCGCCTATCATCATTCTGGTCCTTTAATGCATTCGATTTCTTTTAAAAACACATACAATAAATGAGGATACAGACATTTTAGTGAAAGGAACATAACATTTGTTTGGACGAAGACGTCTGATGATTTAAATAACTCGGTCCTGCAGCTGATTTCACCAATCAGACGCCGTTTCGCTGAATTTATTCCACTGTTTTAGCCCTGAAGCTGCAAAATAAAGTCCTTCTTATAGTCAGAACGGCTCATAAAAGCTTTAAAACTGTTCAGACATGCATTCAAATAATAATTCATTCCTTTTCCGATGCTTTGTTATGGCTTTTTTCAAGGCTGCACTGTCTGTACTAATGTTTTATTGACGTCTTTAAGGGATTTATTGTTGCCCTTTAATGCTTTGTATATTTTAATGCTAACTCCGGTTTTGAAAGCTGCTGTAAAAGTAAAGTTTGTTATCATTCTGGTGCTTTAATGCATTGGATTTTTTAAAATATATGCATTAGATGAAATAAATGCAGCATTCGAATTAAAATAGAGGCATTAAAGTGACAGTGTGGATTTAAATAGCTGTAATTTACTGTTAATCCTGCAGCTCAATGCACCAATCAGACGCTGTTTCAATAAATTTATTCTGGTTTAGCCACTTCGCTGGAGTCCATCTGTGCTCCTTCCTCTTCCCAGCCTGCAGACTGAATAATAAAACACACCGACACACTCCCCGCAGCGTACATTCAGGGGTCAACACGCCAACACCGGCCACAGTCCTGCCGGGGATTATTGGTAGTCTGAGCAGTAGCTGTCAGCGATGTGAAGACCTCAGCGTCCAACAATCTCACACGGGCTGCAGCTCAAACCTCTCTGGAGATTTATATTTCGTGAGATCGGCCTTCAGGCTTTATCCTTTCCCTGGAGTGAGTCTGAACTCACACACACACCGAAGCAGACCGCTGCGCTTCACACACCGACCAGACAACTCTCAGGTCACCCAGAAATCACATTCATGCGCTGGTATATTTAGAACCCGACAAAGACGCTGCGGCAGAGGAGAAGCATTCGATTTTCCTCACTTCTAATGAAGGAATCTGCAAAACGCTCACTGGCGGCATTTGTTTACCGACGATATCTGCCTGCAAAAACTAAAGCAATTTCCACGGCTGCATCTGAACACCGAGAAAAGAATGGAATATTGATGAAGTCGGCACCGATGTGATGCATAAAACCAAACCCAGAAGCGTTCCTCATCGTGTTTCCTGAACCGTAAACCGTCTTTGTGCTCGACTTTCACGCTAGATCTTCTTTGTCGCTGTCAAACAACTCTCTTTGCTCTCTCCAGCTCTTTGGGTTCGCAGCAAAACCGCGACAGAGCACAAAGTCATGACAGGGAATAAAACTAAATTAAAGCACTCACTCCCTCCGCACCGCCGCTGTGGAGATGATCAGAATGTCTAAAGCATGCAGTTGTGTTCGTCTCATCCTTCCCTTCACATGTACCAAATTTCATGTCTGTCAGGACAAACCAGTGATTTGATATGAATTTTTGAAATTTCTAGGGGGCGCTGTGGAGCTGTTTGAAATTTGGAGTGTGCAAATCTGTTGGTCTTGGGATACTGTACGTGTGTACCAAATTTCATGTTTGTAGGATAAAGCAGTGATTTTATATGAGTATTTGAATATTTGTAGGGGGCGCTGTGGAGCCGTTTGACCACGCCCATTCCTGAATTGTATATCAAACGTTAGTTCTTGAGATTAATGAGGATTTGTGTGGATTTGGTGATTTTACATGGATCCCTTCACCTCCAAAACCCATTTCGTTCCACATGGCGAATTTGTTCAAAATGGCCGCCATGCCACGCCCACACCGTGTGACGCAGCCACGAGATTTTAATAACTTTTCATCCTGGAGGGGTCTAGATGCCTGCGCACCACGTTCTCTAGGGGGCGCCGTTGAGCTTTTTTGAAATTTCCAAAGCAGGAATGTTTTTGTCTTGGGCTACTGTACCTGTGTACCAAATTTCATAGCTGTACGTGAAACTAGCCGTATTAACTCCATTAAAGCCCAATTTTCAAGGTGGCGCTATTGAGTAATTTTGCCATTCATATGTGTAATTCCCCCAAAATATCTAATTTTTCTCCAGTCCTGATGGGTGTGCCAAATTTGGGGAGTTTTTGAGCATGTTTAGGGGGTCAAATTGGGGGTCAAAGTGGCGTAAGAAAAACAAACAAACAAAGAAACAGTAAGGGAACAATAGGGTCCTTGCACTGTAGTGCTCCGGCCCAAATGAAATTACACTGTAATCTTTCAGGCTATGTATTGAGGTCGAAGAGCGTCACACTTCCTGTTTCGGATGCTTCCGGTGGACATAATCGAGGCAGCAAAACCCTTCAGTGGACTCAATTCTCAATCATGCATGATGACAATGATGAAACCTCTTCAGTGCAGCTCAGATATCCGTTCATGTTCCCACTGCAAGAACCTCATTTAACGTTATTATTATTAGAGGAGACCAACATCCAGGGCTGGTACTTCTGAAAGGCCCTGAAACGTCGAGTGCTGGTCTAAATGCCGATTGTTCAAACCCAGACGACAAACACTTCTGCTGCCATGAAAATGACCTTGTTGAACGTCTACGGGGTAGAATTCTCTTTCTGACCACAGAACCAGAGTTAGAGGGCTGATAGAAAGTGTTGATCCCCGTTGGAGGTTTTCTCATTTTATTGCTTTTCAACATTAAATTAAAGCAGCCAGTTGGTTCTAGAAGTAGTAAATGGATCCTCTGAGGTCAGTGAATGTGTCTCAGTGATTGGAGGATAAAGACTCCTGGATCTGGAAGGTCCAGTCCCTGGAGGATCAGGACTCCTGGATAGAACTAGACCATGAACACTAAAGAACCTCCAAGAACCTCTGAGAGAAGGTTGTTGAACAGCATCAGTCAGGAGATGAAACCAGAACATTTAAGGTCCTGAAAATCTCTAGGAGTCCAGTTAGACCATCATTAAGACCTGGAAGGACCTGGACCATGAGGACATCTGACTAGAGCAGGACGTCCTCAAAGACTGAGAGACCGAGCAGGAAGGAGACTAGAGAGGGAGGCCACCAAGACTCCTATGACTCCTCTGAAGGAGTTAGAAGAAGGAGACTAGTGAAGGAGGACACCAAGACTCCTATGACTCCTCTGAAGGAGTTAGAAGAAGGAGACTAGAGAGGGAGGCCACCAAGACTCCTATGACTCCTCTGAAGGAGTTAGAAGAAGGAGACTAGAGAGGGAGGACACCAAGACTCCTATGACTCCTCTGAAGGAGTTAGAAGAAGGACACTAGTGAGGGAGGCCACCAAGACTCCTATGACTCCTCTGAAGGAGATAGAAGAAGGAGACTAGTGAGGGAGGACACCAAGACTCCTATGACTCCTCTGAAGGAGACACAAGAAGGACACTAGTTAGGGAGGACACCAAGACTCCTATGACTCCTCTGAAGGAGACACAAGAAGGACACTAGTTAGGGAGGCCACCAAGACTCCTATGACTCCTCTGAAGGAGATAGAAGAAGGAGACTAGTGAGGGAGGACACCAAGACTCCTATGACTCCTCTGAAGGAGACACAAGAAGGACACTAGTGAGGGAGGACACCAAGACTCCTATGACTCCTCTGAAGGAGTTAGAAGAAGGACACTAGTGAGGGAGGACACCAAGACTCCTATGACTCCTCTGAAGGAGTTAGAAGAAGGACACTAGTGAGGGAGGACACCAAGACTCCTATGACTCCTCTGAAGGAGTTACAGAAGGAGACTAGTGAGGGAGGACACCAAGACTCCTATGACTCCTCTGAAGGAGATAGAAGAAGGAGACTAGTGAGGGAGGACACCAAGACTCCTATGACTCCTCTTTAAGGAACTGTTGTTGCTGTAGTATTAAAGGTTTAGTTGGTTTATAGGACTCCATCTTGCATCGTTCATCAAATTTGAACGGGTCAAAACACGAAACAAACTCTTGGATAAAGCTTCATCTTTTCCAACCTCCTCCCTGTTCTGACTTTGCTGATCTGAAATAACTGACTTCCTCCTTTGAACAACAAACAGGTCATAATTCCTTCAGTTACTAGACATCGTCACCTGAACCGGTGGAGTTTGTGGGTTTTCTTCTGAAGATGGTCTACAACTGTTCTAATAGCTCCCAGCACCGTTGCTAAATATGCTAACAGATTAGCTCGCAAACAGCAGCGTTGCCTCGGCAACCACTCTCAGCCACTTGATGCTCGCCTGCCGTGCAGTGAATGAGATAATTCTCAGACAGAGAGACGTTAAAAAGCACCAAAACATCATCTTTGACTCATCTCCAGAGGTCAGGAGCAGGTCGGCCGCCGTCCTTTTCACGTCTTTTAACCGAGCAGTCGCCGAACGTCACGACGAGGTCTTAAAAAGAGCCGAAGAGGACTAATGAAGGAGGAATCACACCGTGGAGCTGCAGCAGCGAGCGATTCATGTTTAATACAACTACTCCATGTCTTCAGTGCTGGTTGGTTTATCATCAGGGTCATCTCCTACTGGACGTATAGAGACGTATCAGGAAGCAGCGAAGTATTTACAACCAATCAGGACGGAGCTGCGGAGCCTCAACAAGGTTATGAACGATGACGAAGACAACTGTAAATTCAAGAGCCCTGAACAGAACAGAGCAGCAGGATCTCAGCTCATCCATCACACAGGGAACAGAAGACGAGATGAATCCGACCTTTAATTAGCTACTACCACGTATTGTTTCCTGCTAACTGCTAACCAGCTCCGTCCACGTGAAAGAGGGGAAACAGGACGTGAAATCGGCTTATTTAACCGAGGTTTCGGCGTGTTAAAGGCCCTCAGAGATAATAGCGTCGCCTCGGTGCGACTGCTGATGATAATAATCGGGACGGTGATAATGATGAAGCAAGGCGACCCCTGGAACAAGAGGCTCCGTGTTCAGCATGGACGGAAGTAATGTGAATTAAATGACGGCGAATTAGCGAGCGTAAAGAGCAGGAAGGAAGGGACGAGTGCAGGTGAGTTCATCGAAGGAACTTTTCTATTTCTTCAATCCAGCCATGCGTGAGGAACGAGGTTTGGCATCTTTTTAAAGGCGGTCTCTTGAAAACGACGTTCCCACGCAGCTAAACTCCAACTTTGTTTTGAAGACTCGGGACCAGAAACCAACCAGGCGCTTCTGGTTTTTAATCGCTTCCTGGTGAAGTTCAGGCACCAGGGTTTGGAAAAACGTCTCAGTCTGGGTTAAAATACGACTCTTTCGCCACGTGTGAAGGACTGTAAAGAGCAGGGAGAGTGCAGTGGAGTTCATCGGCCAATTAGAATCAGAAAAAAGACAGAAACCTTTTATTAGGGCCCGAGCGCTACAGTGCAAGGACCCTATTGTTTCCTTACTGTTTCTTTGTTTTCTTACGCCACTTTGACCCCCAATTTGACCCCCTAAACATGCTCAAAAACTCCCCAAATTTGGCACACACATCAGGACTGGTGAAAAATTTGATATTTTGGGGGAATGACACATGTGAATGGCAAAATGACTCAATAGCGCCACCTTGAAAAATGGGCTTTAGTGGAGTTAATACGGCTAGTTTCACGTACAGCTATGAAATTTGGTACACAGGTACAGCAGCCCGAGACAAAAACATTCCTGCTTTGGAAATTTCAAAAAAGCTCAATGACGCCCCCTAGAGAACGTGGTGCGCAAGCATCTAGACCCCTCCAGGATGAAAACTTATTAAAATCTCGTGGCTGCGTCACACGGTGTGGGCGTGGCATGGTGGCCATTTTGAACAAATTCGCCATGTGGAACGAAATGGGTTTTGGAGGTGAAGGGATCCATGTAAAATCACCAAATCCACACAAATCCTCATCAATCTCAAGAACTAACGTTTGATATACAATTCAGGAATGGATGTGGTCAAACGGCTCCACAGCGCCCCCTACAAATGTTCAAATACTCATATAAAATCACTGCTTTATCCTACAAACATGAAATTTGGTAAAAATAACATTTAAGGATTATTCTGTTAGCAGGCATAATAAAAACTCACAATGGGGCTCATTCCCAAAGTAATCACAAGTTTAATATATAAATTAAAACCATATATACTATAGACGATGGTCTAGTAGATTTTACGTTGTATTGCTAATGCATTAGCGCGAAAATTAATTCCACTGGAAGTGCCTACGCGATTTTATTTTGTAATGCATTTCGTGCATTTCCTGTCCTCACAGTGGAGGTCTGCAGCCAGGTGCCTCTCAAAACATTACGCATTTATAGCCACTTGCTTGAAGCTTCTCCTCAATGATTTCAGCTAGACGGGTTTGCATCCCACAATGAGACCAAACGTTTCGTTCTTTTGTCATTTACTTTCCGCGTTCACTCCCTTCCTGGTTCTGTTTAGGCACCAAAACTACGTGGCCCGACTTAGGAAGACGTCACGCTCTGTTTGAAACACTTACATGTTAGACGGTTAACCGAATTTGCTTGGTTCGATTTCGGAAAAACTTCCTAGGTTGGGTCAAAATGCGACTCTTTCACTGTATGTTTTCGATGCGTCTCCTTCATTTTCTGGGTAACCACGGCGACAAGTCCCGCCCCACCTAATATACGATTGGTCGGCTGAAAAGGAGCAACACTGAAGCTCTATATAACTGAGAAACGCTGATTAATTATAGAGTAAGGTGCCATTTATTGATGGGGTCCGATGCCAAGTTTCCAGTTTGGAAGCTTGTGTCGAACCTTTTAGGAAAGTCTTTCTGCCGCTGGTGTTTCTGTCAGTGCAAAAGTTTTGCAGAACAAAAGATAAAACTTGAACTCTCTTTAGGATTCTGGTGGTTTTAATTGGGGTTTTAGGGGCCAATTAGCAGTCGAGCCCGACACTGAGGCCAACAGAAACTGATCCTCAGCTATCAAAGCCAAACAAGGGCATCCCGCCATGCTGAAGGGTTGCAGGGCACCAACCCTTACACTGTGCTCCGTCTCTAACTGTGACATTCATTAACCCCTTCCTGACTCCTTCTGCCACGAGGGAAAGTGACATTTGCCCCTAACTGTAGGGTTGTGTGATGTAAAAACAACATGTAGATTATAATAATAAGTCACTGATGTTACTGGAGGGCAAACTCATTGTTGTGCTGCTGCAGGTCACGACCATTAAAAACGCCAGGAGGTCCAACTTTAACATGTTAAATGGTTAAAGGACGAGTTCGTCATGAGTGCAAATGTGAAACTCTACAGTTGTTTTCATTGACTTTGAAAAGCTTAGGGGTTATTCCATCTTACATCATCAGGGTTCTTCTGCTCCAACGTCTCTGATTAGCTTGAAATGTTTTTTTTTTTATCATGAACTATTGACATTTAAAACGGCATCCGTGAAGTTTTAGCTCGATATGTCGAATGTTTTAAGCATAAGAGTGTTTTAAAAACCGCCCGTCGAGCCGCTTTGAACGCTGTTTGAACGACAACATCTTAGGAACCATTAAAGATAAAACCCTGAATTAATCACTGAAACTAAAGCCATGAAGAAAAGTCTTAACTTGTAAAAGCAGACACGGCAGTGGCAGCATCATGCTATGGGGATGACCTGCATTAGCTGGGACAGGGAGATGATTCAAAGCTGTAGGAAGGATGAACTCAACCAAACATAGAGAGGCCTTTGAAGTAAACCTAAAAAAACTATTAACCTCTAGATTTGGCTTTTATTGGAGAAATTTGTCCTAAAACTTCCCAAAAATGAACCAAAATGTGCTCAGAATCTGTCAAAATTGGTCAAAATATGCCCAAAACTTGGCAAAAGTGTCCAAATATACCAAAATGAGCAAAAAATAAGCCAAAATGTTCCCAAGCTGTATCAAAATGCGGTGGACTGCACCCAGATAAACCTTAATTTGTTAACAGGAAGAGCAAACTCCAAAAATCTGGGTCGCGACCATTATTAATGAAGACATAGTGGGTCCTGAGGCTGGACCAGTTGAGAACCACTGCATTCAAGTTACAGATGATAGCCTTAAAAGTCTCAGCCATGCATACCAGCAAACTCAACTTCTAAATATCATGGTGGGAAGCCAGTGAGGGATCCGACTGATTTATGTATTTTCAGCAGTGTGAAAGTAAAATCAACCACGAGCTCTTCGGTTATCATTTATCTATTTGGGGAGTTGGGGAGTCGAGTAACTTTCATGTAGCTTAGCTTAATTATGGAAGATTTACCTAAGGATACATAAAGGTTGAGGCCAACCAGAGGAGAAATGTTTGCACCTCTAAAAGGTTTTTGTCTCTGGGAAGATGGACTCTAACATCTTGTGGACAACTGCACCACAACTTACAACCTATGTACAACAAGTCAATAGGAAAAGAGTTTGGGCTCAATATAAAAGCAGTTAGATGTGTAGTTCCTCTCAGGGGGAGACAGGGGTAAGGTTTCTCCCACAGTGTTTTATGGCTAACAATAATAAAGTAGCAGACAACCCAGCAGTGTGTTTGTTGTCTTATTCGTGTGTAAAACCTCCTTGACAGCAGTCAGCAGTGCGTCAGTTTGAATATTATCATTCCATCTCCGTCACATTGTGCTGTTTCACTCTTACACCGAGCCCCAACTGGGCACGTCGTCGCTAAACCTGTGCTGAACTGTTGACTCTGCGACTGCGAGCTCAGCACTGACAGGTTGGTGGTGTTGCCGTCCCATCTGTTCGGCCCCGGGGCCCCCTCCGCCGTGCAGGTCACCTCTGCATTAATCTGACTAATTAGCCTAATGAGCCTGTTTCTTGGTGGGCCGACAAACGAGCGCGACCTGAACATGCAGGAACCAGACGGCTTCGCTTCGGTGGAACGGAGAACACAGATTTCCTGGGAGCTTCTGACCTACATACGGCGCCGACACACACTCCTTATTTACCGCGTACGACAGCGAGATTACACCGACACACGGAACAAATGCGATGACACACCGGCTTTAATGTAAAATGAATGCTGTAGTTAATATAATCCATCACACACTCTCTCACGTCAGAACGCGAACAGAACAGAAAACAACCGGGTCTGTGCTCCTGCAGCGTCTCAGGGCGACAAATCAATCCCGACTGATCCAAAACTCTGAGTGACGCACCTTTAGTTTGACTCACGCTAAAGCATTTTCTCCGCTCACATCGGGGGCCTTTGAAGAGATAAGCTCAAGCAAATGTTTCAATGGCAGGAAATACAAAAAAATTTCCATATTGCATTGAAAGCTATAAAAAGACCCTCTGACAGGACCTGGCAAAGCACCATCAGGCCCTTCTAGTAAAAGAAGACCCCAGAAAATCCACATTCATGCTGTCATCAACGCTTGATGTCTTCAGAAACGTCAGAAGACAGGCTACGATCAGCTACATTAAATACACGGTGGCCAAAAAACAGTGCTTCTGGAGCAACAACTCAACATTATTACTTTATTTTTGAGCCTGAGAAACGACAATTATCAGTAAAGAAGAAAGAAAAACTCTCCTAGGTGTAAAAATATACCAATCAACACCTCTGAAACCCAACAAGCAACATGTTACGTGTTGTTTGTGTTAAAGTCAGAGTCCAGGCAGTAATTAAACCCCTGAAAGCTCATCAGCAAGTGCGAGAGTTACGTACTTAGAGGGTTTTTTTTTGATCTCCGCCGAGGAGGTTATGTGACGGCCGGCGTTTGTTTGTTAGCTTGTTTGTTTGTGTGCAAAATAACTCGAAAACTTATGGACGGATTTGGATGAAATTTCTAGGAAATGTGTGAAATGAAACAAAGAGGAAATGATGAAACTTGGGGACTGATCCGGATCACCGTGTCGATGCAGGAATATATTTAATGTAAGTGTAACCAGGTGGACAATTAAATGCGGTTTACTCTAACAGCCACCAGAGGGCACTCTTGTTTTTGGGGTAACCCCCTCTGACCACATGACATTTTGTTGATTGAATTAGATGTGTTTGTAAATGGAAATTAAAATTAAAATACACCTGTGGAAAACTTATTTCTCTACTTCCTGTTGGTTTTGGCTCCGTGACCCGTCTGACTTCTGATGAGGAAGGATCTGGTATCTAAAGCTCCAGTGTTAGCTCACTGTTAGCAGACCTTGCTGTGTGCCGTGGCCTGATGAAGACCCACTGTGGGGTCCAAACGTTGCTTGGCTCACATTGTTCACTATTTCACAGTGGACTTTTCACCAGCGTGGGGTTTATTTGTCCCTTTGGAGGGACCTTGTGGTGCCGCTAGCCCCGCCGCTAGCGCTAAATTGCTAGCGTTCGGCTGCTTTTCGGGACGTTTTGAGGTTTTCTATTCCTTTATATTTGCTTTTTGGTTTCCTTACGTTTCCTTAGGGTGGGGGGCTTCTGCCTTGAGTTTTCGTTTCATTTGCGGGGTGCTTTTGGGGGTTTTGTTGGTGTTTTCTGCCGTACATTCATTTTTGTAAGGGATTTTTATTCCATTAACAGGGTTAAAAATCATTTAGTTAGCACAGGCTGGGCTTACAAACGTTGGGGGGATTTGATTTCCCAGGTTAAACTTAATGTTAAGGGGTTTAAAATAAGGTTTAAAGGGCTTTAATTCATATACGGGACTGTATTGGGGACTGTGAAGTGGGGGACCGGGGTTCAATAAAACGTGTAATATTTTCATATCATAGGGGTTAAAAATTCATTGGGTGGTTTTAATAATTTAAAATACTTTCACAGGGATTTCATATAATTTTGAAAAATTTCAATTTTTTAAAAAGTGGAGACAGCACTGTGGGGATTTTATTTCATTAAAGGGTTTGTTTGGACGTTTTGTGGTTTCATTCCCCACTTTTCTGTTCATTCTTGGCCTTCAGTTCATAAGCCTTTGCAATCCATATCCTCATATTAAATAATACACACCACTCCTTATTGTTTATGCTACAAAGCTCACAGTATAACAGACACAAGACAAGAGACACGCCGCATTTCAACTGTATGTAATTACATACACGTTGCAAGTACACAGGAGTTTAACATGTAGTGAAAGAGTCATATTTGAACCCAGCATCTTAACAAAAATCTAACTTTATACTAAAAATTTCAGGCAAATCAGAGGTGGATCAAATGCTGCATGGGTGTCGTTGGTCTTCTTTCCTTACTTCTGGTGCTCATCAGTGTTGGGATCCAAATGTTAGTTACTTGTAGGGCCTGAGGCACTCCGAGTTGGACTGAGCCTTTATTTCAGCATGGCCAAACAAGTTAAAAACTACAGCCGAGGCGTTGCGGCCTACGGGCCTCCATCAGGGCTGATATAAGGTGGCCGTCCAGCATACATGTGGGCAGCCATCTTATATCAGCCCTAAATCAGAGGTGGTTGAGCAGAAATTGTTCGAACAACTTGGATGATCTGGGATGAAGCGACCCCTCAGTATGTTTAATCAACAGGTGGAATCCAGTCGAGCTCATCTATAGAACTTTAATAGCAAACAGGAAACAAGCGACCACCATTTGTGGAACCACCGCGAAAGGTCTGAACACAAAGCTTGATTTTTAATGAATTCCTCGCCTTTTACTTTGTGCGGCGTGTTAAAGGGCATGAATGAAAAGGCAACAGTGACTCATTAATATCTCTCTACAAATACCAAATAAACCAAACTACTGCTGTGAAAGCATTTTTTGTTTTTTACCTCTCTGCTACCTACAAGCAAACACAATTCCCTGAACCTCCTGCCCCCTCACTTTGGCTGCCAAAGCCAGAACACTGATGCCAACAGTGCACTGGATTCATGTGACACTGTGAAACTATCAACCCCCAGGATGCTGGAAAGTGGATCGCACTGGAAGGTAAACGGTTAAAAAGGCGAACTGTAAACACGCCGCTAATATATATGCATTTAGAGCACTGGCATTAGGGATTCATCAGCTCTGCAGCGGCACACCTTCAGCTCTGGGAGGAACTCAGACACAAACAAACAGAACTCATTTCTAATCATAGGTGTTGGAACAGCATGACACAGAGATTCAGAGCAGGGAACAAACATGTAAACAACTCTGTGATGTGGATGTTTGTTCCGTTTCTGAACGGAGGCCTGCAGCACCCACCAGTTCTCTAATTACAGTTTCCTCCTGATGAAGTCATCCTAGTCTGAAAGCTCTCAAGGTCATTTCATGCTTTAAGCTACAAGGCATTTACCTGTTTGTGCAAAATGTTCGCCACAAGTTCACAATTACAATCATCTGTAAGTCACAATACACATTAACCGATTTTCCTTCCCGTCTTTGATTTGCCCTGGGTACACTCGTCAGGTCCTCAACACCTTCCACCGACATATACAGGCAGTTTTTTAAAAACCACAACTCGTACCACAAAGTGAGATATATCTTCTAACTGGGCTTCACTGAGTGCAACATGGGCCACGATGAATAACTTGCATCACGAAGCTGGTTATGTGTTGACCCCGTTACCTCCGGCTACATTCATGTCAAGGGGCGTTAATTAGAAGCAACAGCATCAGAACCGCAAGTGAAGGACTTGATGTGATCTGACACTGGAACACTCATTCCTGCTGGTAAAAGTGGTTCTAATGACAGCAAAAAAAGTGAAATGCAAACTTGATTATGTCACCAGGAACTAGAAACTTTCCTTCCCGCATAGTAAAGTGAGGCTAAATAGGCTGTGAGGAGTTGGTATATGGTGTTGAGTACTGAGGAAGTCTTAGCGAAAATGTGAAAAATTAAAGTAGAGTCACATTGTTACTGTGAGAAATGATAAATGTTTGTGTTTTCATTTCAAATTAAGGTCTCCTCATGCTACTCTGAGATGCAGTGATGGGATATAAATGCTTCAAAACCACCACACTTCCTATAACGGGCATCAGGATTGTCATATCTGTTAGAAGGTGGATGCAGCAAAATGATTCGGTCGATGAAAACATCCATCCCACTTGCATTATTTGTCAAGTTTTAAACTCCCGGGTCCCTGTTAGGATCAGCTGGTGGCATGTTGTGATCCTGAATCCTTTAGCCTGTTCTGGAGCAGGTTAGCGTCGTTAGCATGGTTAGCATGGTGACCCACCTGGATTAAAACTGTGCCGTCTTCCTGACACTGGACAACCAGAGTTAGCACTGTTTCTGCGGTCAACTCAAAAGCTGTATTTTGAAGTTTTCATCTGACAAAACATCTCCAAATCCAGTCACTGACAGTTCTTTAGCTGGGAGGTCAAAAGGAACAACGCTGGGCTCAAAGGATAAGAGACAGAATTTTGAAACACAGTAAGTCTCCTTGTGGGAGCTGGAAAACTCGAGGCGAACCTGACATTTTGCTTTTCTGCCTGCTCAAAACTGTCAAATAGAGCGACACTGATACTATTGAACCTGTTCTGAAAGTGCTCTTGAACTGAATGTACCAAACATTCAGATCATCCTGGTCCAGGTACACAAACCTCAATGACGAAAGGTTGAAACGCTCTTTAAATAACTTCTAAATGCCTCTCATCGTTTCCTTTAACAACATATTGAGGTGAAAAGACGTCAAATTAGCAGACAAACAGCAAAGAGTTGAATCAGCCTCCAAAATATCAATACAAATGTGTGCAACTGAGCTCTGTTTTCTCCTCACTTCCCTCATTAATCATCTCACAACTCCATAAACTTGCCCTCTGGAAAAGCCCGACCTCCACGTTGGAAACCACAAAACAAATCTAAGCCAAACTAAATCTGAAGCGCTCCATTGGTTTCCAACAAAAACAGATTAGGTTGTGGCTGAAATGCTGCACAGGGCCCAGTTTTCACGTCTGATTCATCACTTTGTGCACTTATTTTGGGGGTAAACTCTCCTGTGCTCTTAATAAATGCAGCGTTTTCGGTTGTAATGGAGTAATATCACCTCAAGTCTGTTTGCCTTTACGCCCCACCGCCATCCGTCACCTTTCTGCTCACAGATCCGGGATTTCTCGGGCGTGTAAAAACTCAACGAAAGTGTTAAAATCAAACCCGACCCTGTGCGGCTGTTCTCCCTCAGCAGGTTCAGAGGAGCAAATATTATTCAGCCTTGTTGGGTTTGACTTCACAGGCGCCCCGCGAGCTCGCCTCGGAATAATAACGCCAACAAAAATCACTGTCACATCACTGATCAGACACCAGCCTCCTTCAGAAAAACTGCTGAGATCTAAATATGCGAACCACTTCCTCCTGGTCCACTTGTCAACTTCAATTTGCTTAAATATGTTTTCAGAATCCCTCGTGGGCTTTCTCTCAGACTCGGCAGCACATGTTCTGCTTCCCTTCCCGGGTTGTAGTTCTTTTTTTTTTTTTTGATGAAGTAAAGTGAAAACCTCGGAGCGGCAGCAGCAGGTTCATCAGCTCTCGCTTTTACTCCACCTGTCTTTGCATCCAATAACATGTCAGAGCGGCGCTGTCAGGATGTTAATGATGAGCTCCGACTGATTCAAAAGGACGCTCGGCTGCTTTTAGAATTAATACCCACTGTTTGACGTGCACTCGGCCTTCCAGCTGACACACAGTCTTCTAATATTAGTCATCCCAGACATGCTCTGCCTTTCTAACAGACGTCCACCTGATAAGCACCTGCAGCCTCCAGATTAAAACCACCTGCCTCATATTGAACAGGTTCGGAACAGCTCAGGGCCTGGACACCTGATTTCTATCAGTTCTGTTGTATCTTTAGGCTCTTTGGAGTTTGTTCCATGGATCATATTTGAAACCAGGGGAGTTCGGAGGTCAGATCAACAGTTTGGGGTCTTTGGTTTTGCAGAATGCATCGAGGACAGAGCCTTAATCTTCTGCACAGAACTCTACACCCATACATTCCTTGTGTATTTTCCTTTTTGTGTCATTAGCAGCTTGTTGCATGGATCTCAGGTGATTTTTTTTCAAGCATCTGAATGTAAAAAGCCACAAAAAGTCACATAAACTGCGAAAAGAATCTTCAAAAGCCTCACCCCAATCGATTTTCTATTCTGAAACGAAATTGGAAAATGAAAAATGGGGCCTTTTTTTCCCCGATGATTCTGTCATTTTGAGGAAAAAAAGATATTAGATTGGATTAATGGAACTTATGAGTGTGTGAACCGGATGAATCCGAGAGGCTCATGTTCAAAGCCGCCCAAATGACTTTTCAGAGTTCTGTTCGGGCTGCCGTCCCCGCATCACTCCGCCAAACTTCCGCTTGGCTGCGAGCGTTCGGATAAATCAAATCTGTGTTTTTAAAAAAGCGGGGAGAAAGAAGAGGATGCGCTTTGACAGGATGTGCAGAGCAGCGAGACGTTAAATCAGGACAGAAGTTCCTGCTTTAAGGACAAACAAACATTCATGTTGGGTCCGTTGGATGAGGGAAGACATCTGTCCAGCTGTCATCGACGTCAATCCGACTCAACCAGCAATTACACAAAAACGATAAAGCAACTGTTGGACTTGTTGCAGTGATCTCTGTTGCTTCCAGTTTATGTTAGTATGACATCAACATCGGTTCACAGGCACTTGGCTGGTTTTCCTTGGATGCAATGATGTCTAAATTCAGACAAAGTTATTGTGTTCGGCAATGAACACCTCAGAAACCAACCAAGTCTCCACAGAATTCTGATACAGCTAAACTCGATCCTCAGTCACGTTTTTGCGGGGGGAGTATTTTCTGTCGGATCACAAATACGTTTCCAATGCATCTTTGCGTCACCGTCATCCTTTAGGCAACCAATCCTATCATCATTAGACGGGGCAGAACCCTGGTAACCCAAAAATGTAGCGTCAAACATGGAGTGAAAGAGTCTATTTTTCCTAAACTTAGCCAAACCAAACAAAGTGCAGCATTTTCACAAACAGAACACTAGTTTTTGGGCCTAAACTGAACCAGAAAGTGAGAGAAAAACCAAATGTTAACAACAAGAGACAACGAATCATCACCATGATGGGTCTGGAAAGTTTAAAACTAAAATCTGGTTGCACATTTTGAAAATGGTTGCACACAGAAAGCAGAAGGTGTGAAATACCTGAAGTCTGCATCCAGGAAATCAGAAAACTCATTCTTATCCTTATAGTGGACTATCATGCATATTGAAAAATGATGTCAAAACTGTCCTAAGTGTAAAAAGTATACATACCAACAACTCTAAAGGTCTTGTTTGTTCAATCCATACATGCTCGGACTGTTCTTTGACAGTATATTAATTGTCCAGGTTTAGTCTGACCTAAAAACTTGAGGAATTTGCCCTAAAAATCTAAAACCTGGCTGCATTTGGTCAAAAAAAAATTAAAAATTTTGTACAAAGATAGCAAAAACAGTCAAATACCCAAAGTCTGCAGGTAGGGAATCAGAATACTGATTCCCTGAGGCATGCTGAACTACCTTGTGCATTGGAAAATGACGTTAAAGCAGTCGTATGGGTCAAAAGTATACATACCAACAACTCTAAAGGTCAACCATGAATCGATACATGCTGCAATTCATTCATTCGTCAGGTTTAGCCTGACCTTAAAACTTCAGGGATCTGGCCTTGAAAACCCAAAAGCTGGCTGAATTTGATAAAAAAAAATTGAAAATGGTTGCAGACAGATAGCAGAAGGTGTGAAATACCTAAAGTGTGCATCCAGATAATGAGAATACTGATTCTCATACGTATAGTGGACTATCTTGCATATTGAAAAATGATGTCGTATGTGTGAAAAGTATACATACCAACAACTCTAAAGGTCTTGTTTGTTCAACCGATACATGCTGGGACTGTTTTTTGACTGTTTTTTTTCATTTTTCAGGTTTAGTCTGACCTTAAAACTTTAGGAATTTGCCCGTAAAACCTAAAATCTGGCTGCAATCGGTCAAAATTATTGAAAAGGGTTGCAAACAGATACCAAAAAAGCATGAAATATCCAAAGTCTGCATGCAGGGAATGAGAAAACTGATTCTTATAGGTCTACTGGACTACCTTCCACATTGACACATGATGTCAGATCAGTTTTATGCGTGAAAAGTATACATACCGACAACTCTGAAGGTCTTTTTTGTCTAACTGATACATGAAAGTCCCAACACAGATTTTGTCATTGTTTAAGACTGGCTGCCTTAAACTCTTCCTTTCATCTCAGTGATTCCAGATTTAGAATTGTGTCGAGATACACAATGAAAACTCAGCGCATGGCCTAAAAACGGAGCTCACATACATCCATAAAGGAAAGATTTATTCTACTCACTCATCCGACACTTGTTCACATAAACAGTTCCACACATTTACATAATTTCCAACATGTGCGTTAAGGAAAGTTAAACAAAGACCATGTATGTCGTTTCAGCGGCAACATTTTCCTTCACTTTCACAACAAAAGCTGAATTTCAGACTGAGCCGACAAAATGGGAAAGGACAGAAGATCTCCTCGCGGGACGGGGAAAAAAAAAAAGCAAAAGCGACTCAGCCGGATTCACTTTAAAACACAAGTACAAAGTAATTTCAGCTGGATTAAAATCACTGACCGGGGGCAGGTAAAATCCCTCCAGCCCCCCAGTGAGGAATAAATCCCGTCCAAATGGGGCTTAAGATAACACTTTGGCAGATTCTACACCTGCTTTGCTTCACGTTAAATCTCAAACATGCTTCCATCTGATGCAGTCGGCAGCGATGAATCAGGCGCTGAGGTTATTCGTATAAACATCCATATCTACGCCCCTGTGTAAGACCACTCCAACCACATATTGACTACTGTGATTCCACACATGGAAAATGGAAAACCTTTAAATAAACACACTTGTTGCTAAGAAAATCTGGCGCTCGAGCCTCAAGGTAAAGTTCAGTTTCTGCACAGCATCAAACAATCAGGCGGATTTTATCCCAGCAGGTGTTCCCGAGGAAGAGGCACGAGGGAATATCTCAAGCATTCATCACGAATCTCCTACAGGTAACCTCCTTTTAGCTGCTCCACCTGGAACCAGCTCCCCCGCCGCCTCGACTCGCTCGTTTGATGATGACACCGCCGCCGTGCCTTTTACTCCGACTGTCAGGAAAATGTCAAAGCTGATGACATTAATGCAGTGAAAAGACTCTGCAGAAGAGACGTGTTCTCTTTCTCATTACCAGATTAAGTTTCGCTTTAGACTCGCATTTGATTTCTGATTTCTCAGACAGCGAGATAAAAACAGATCAACAACAATCCGAGACAACAGCATCAAAACCCGTGAAAGAGATCAAACCAGCAGTGAAAATATCCTGCAAACACATGTGACACACTCCATGTCACATCCCATATACCGTTTATAGTGCTCATACTGTTACTCCTGTATAAATATAAAAGCATAAACACTGTTTACACTATTCTACATACTTTCAATGATGCAATCTCGTTGTCTTAGTGCTCTTCCATCTAATCTATTGTATCCAGTGTATTTCAATGTGTCATAGAGCTCCATTAGTGGCCAAAACACACCAGTACACCACTGTTCAACTATGTGACGTGAATTCAAGCCCACAAACGTCTCGCAGCTGCAGTAACACTCATCAGAACACCAAATCTGTATTAATGTGCAGGGTTTCCCCCAGAAAACTTGCTAAGCCTGGTGGTAGAAAAAAAAACATTAAAAATTGACAAAAATTTTGAAATTATGACTATTGTGTGTTATTATAAGCCATTTATTAACGATACTTAAACGTAGAGTCTTACAAAAAGGCACAATCTTGAAATACAGTTTTAACAAACACAAAAAAATACAATTAAAATAAATAATATCAGTTGTTTTCACTTAAGTTAAATCCTAGTGAATCTTAAACAAGCCGTTGCTGGTCACATTTAAAAGTAAAATAAATTAACATAATTAAAAAGTGTAAACATGACCAAGGGGTAAAACCAGGGAACTCAGAGGCTGAACAGGTCTGCTGTGCTGTGTGACCTCTACTACTTATTGCTGCACATGGTTCAGGTTGGATCAGGGCATCAATCCGTCTGGGTTTACCATACTGGGTCTGGTAGAGACATCCGCTAAATTTAGGGTCAGATAACCATTTTGGATTAAATCCACTAGTTGGATGTTTACCATCGCGGCTGGCAGAAGGCTGCTCCGACGACGTGCTAACATCCGTGCTAACTCCACTGGCTCTGCCTCATCATGGAGCCGCGGCTCGGTCGGCTCATCTGGGATGAATGAGCGGCTCATCATCTCCTCCAACTTCGGAAAAAGTTCACGTATCGACCATAAAATGTCACCATTGCGCTTTCAACCGTATCACCAGATGCAGTTAAAAGCTCTGTATACCGTCTTTGGTATCACTGTTTTGGTGCATAAAAAACCTATTTAAAATAAATAAACAAGTGACACAAAGCCTGGCGGCCCACCAAGCTTATAAAGCACTGGGGGAAACCCTGATGTGCCACTCAAAATAGTCCCCAATAAACGTTTGACTCATGATTGTAGGAAACCAACCAAGTCTTCACAACATGATGGTCCTATACACAACTAAACTGTATTTTCCATTACGTTTTGAAGGGAAACATAACTTTATTTTGAAAAAGACATAATTTGAGATAAACCAATGCCTGATCTTTCACCCGGAAGACTTAGAAACATATTTATTATAAACAAATCCGGCATAAGGTATGCTTCAAGCAAAATATACTTGCAGTTTAGTTGTACAGGAACGTAATTTTGAGAAGATGATGTTTTGGTCCTACATAGTCTGATTCTACCTTAAAAACACCTAAAAAACATTGTGTCGTTAAGCATCGTCTTGGATTCAACTTCAGTGTCCCTGCGTAACAGTGATGGGGGAGTTGTTTTGGTGGAACATTTTCCTGCAGGGAGGAAGTCATTAAAATTTAACAAAAGAACCGAGCAGAGCTGCATTGGTGCAGGATCCAAAACGTGCCAAATTAAGCGTGTAGGTTGCTGCTCGGAGGTTGTTGTTGTTGTTGTTGTTTCACGTTCGCAACAGCATGAAATACCCAAAGTCTGCAGGTAGAGAATCAGAATACTGATTCCCTGAGGACTGCTGAACTACCTTGTGCATTGGAAAATGACTTTAAAGCAGTTGTAATGGTCAAAAGTATACATACCAACAACTCTAAAGGTCAACCATAAATCGATACATGCTGGGACTGTTTTTTTTATAGTTAATTCATTCGTCAGGTTTAGCCTGACCTTAAAACTTCAGGGACCTGCCCTCAAAAACCCAAAATCTGGCTGCATGTGACAAAAAACATTTAAAATGGTTGCACACAGATAGCAGAAAGTCTTGAAATACCCAAAGTCTATCAGAAGTCCAGCAGACCTATTCTTACAGGTCTACTGGACCTTAAACATTAAGACATGATGTTAAATCAGTTGTATGTCTGAAAAGTATACATACCAACAACTCTAAAGGTCTTATTTGTCTAACTGACACATGCTGGGACTGTTTTTTGATAGTATATTCATTTTCCAGGTTTAGTCTGACCTCAAAATTTAAGGAATCTGCCCTCAAAAACCCAAAATCTGGCTGCATGTGGTCCAACATTTTGAAAATGGTTGCAAACAGATGGCAGAAGGTGTGAAATACCTGAAATGTGCATCCAGATAATAAGAATACTGATTCTTATCCGTGTAGTGGACTATCTTGCATACTAAAAAATGATGTTAAGGCGGTCTTATGTGTGAAAAGTATACATACCAACAACTCTAAAGGTCTTGTTTGTTCAACTGATACATGCTTGGACTGTTTTTTGACTGTTCCTTCATTTTCCAGGTTTAGTCTGACCTCAAAACTTTAGGAATTTGCCCTGAAAACCTAAAATCTGGTTGCATTTGGTCAAAAATTTTGAAAAGGGTTGCGCACAGATAGCAAAAAACCATGAAATATCCAAAGTCTTCATGCAGGGAATGGGAAAACTGATTCTTATAGGTCAACTGGGCTACCTTACACATTGACACATGATGTCAAATCAGTTTTATGAGTGAAAAGTATACATACCAACAACTCTAAAGGTCTTACGTGTGCAGTCAGTACATACTAGGACTGTTTTTTGACAGTTAATTCATATGTGAGGTAAAGTGTGAACTCAAAACCTCAGGAATCTGCCTTGAGAGTCTAAAATCTTTGTGCATGTGGTCAAAAATTTTGATGGCAAAAAAGTATGAAGTATCCAAAGTCTACATGCAGGGAATGAGAAAACTGATTTGTGTAGGTCTACTGGACGACCTTATGATGTCAAGGCAGTTGTATGTGTGAAAAGTATACATACCAACAACTCTAAAGGTCTTGTTTGTTCAATCGATACATGCTGGGACTGCTTTTTGACAGTTAATTCATTCACCAGCTACAGTCTGACCCTCAAAACTTCAGGAATCTGCTCTCGAAAATCCAAACTCTGGTCAAAAATAAATCTAATCAAACAACTCGTGACGGCCCTAATGAAGTCCGTCTCCACCTCGCCGCCGCTCATTCAATTAACCCCAGTGAATTATTAATAAATCACGCCATCAACACGGAGCTTCATGCCGGCCGGTTCTTTATTTTTGCAGTCGTCGGGCGTCTGATCCATGGTCAGTGTAGCAGCCATTAATTTCACAGAGGCTGGTTCAGGGAGAAGGAGGCAGAACAAAGCAGCGAGGGGAAAGAGGGAAAAGAGGCAGAAAACCAAAGAGGTGAAGGATCTGAGCTCATCCTCGGCTTCATTCTGCCTCAGCCTCGATCCACCCACCTCCCTCGCTCTCTCTGCACTCCCCCGATTCAGCGCCGGCGTCTCTCGGCCTCTCTCCCCACTCTGGTGCAGTCTCGGTGATGTATGGCTGCCATCACTGAAAATAATGACTCGTCTGTCCGTAATCTTTTATTTCCCTGCAAGGCCGAGGGGGAGGATGAGGAGGGAGGGAGGGAGGGGGAGGAACTGGGGAGAAGGAGAGGAGGGATGAGAAGGAGGTGAGGAAGGCTTTCTGTATGAGGATGACGAGGCGGCGGAGATACTGTCATCTGCGGTGAGGAGAAGCAGCAGGACGGCGATGGAGTCTGGTGCTAAACGTTTGATTAATAAGAGGCTGCTGCCGTCTGAATACTGAACAAACTGATCAGAGAGCAGATTCAGCGCCGACGTTAGACACCGAAGCATCAGACTGAACACGACGAAGGTGGAGCGCCGCAGACTTCAAACTGAACCCATCTGACCTGGACTTGCTCGCAGAATTAGCGGTTAGCATCTGCTGACTGCAACACGGACGACTAAATGTCAAAAAGGGCAAATTCGTGTCCGTGAAATTTAAAATCCTCATCCAGAACCGAATATTAAATTAGAAGAGACAACTGGGAATATTATGTTAATCCCATCTGAACGGATGTTATGAGACGTCCGCGCTGGAAGCTCTGGAAGTCTGCAAGTATTAGCATTAAAACATGCTCACAGCGCCATCTCAGATCATCACATGCTTCCTCTTAACCATCTTTGATTTGCCTGAAAATGTTACAGCATGAAATATGCATGTCTATAAAGATATCTGTGAAATTTAAGGCTGACATATCAAAAAGTTTACTAGATGGTAAGTTTATTGAATCTGTTTGAACGACAACATCTGAGGAACTATAAAAGATAAAAACCTGAAATCTTCTCTGTTGTTTCTTATCAGGTCACTGATTTGGAATCTGGAATATTGGAGAAAATAGATCAAATAAACTCTGATTGAGAGCAAGTTGAGACCAGTGAGGAAGGCCACCAAGACTCCTATGACTCCTCTGAAGGAGGTAAAAGAAGGAGACTAGTGAGGGAGGCCACCAAGACTCCTATGACTCCTCTGAAGGAGTTAGAAGAAGGAGACTAGTGAGGGAGGACACCAAGACTCCTATGACTCCTCTGAAGGAGTTAGAAGAAGGAGACTAGTGAGGGAGGACACCAAGACTCCTATGACTCCTCTGAAGGAGTTAGAAGAAGGAGACTAGTGAGGGAGGACACCAAGACTCCTATGACTCCTCTGAAGGAAGTAGAAGAAGGAGACTAGTGAGGGAGGACACCAAGACTCCTATGACTCTTCTGAAGGAGTTAGAAGAAGGAGACTAGTGAGGGAGGACACCAAGACTCCTATGACTCCTCTGAAGGAGTTAGAAGAAGGAGACTAGTGAGGGAGGCCACCAAGACTCCTATGACTCCTCTGAAGGAGTTAGAAGAAGGAGACTAGTGAAGGAGGACACCAAGACTCCTATGACTCCTATGAAGGAGTTAGAAGGTAATATTCACCACGATGCTTCAAACTTTGTTCATGTTGTTTTTAAACTCTAAGTCTTCATTAGGTCATGTAGAACCGGGTTCGGCAGACACTGGGAACATGTTTAAATTCAGTCTCTACTAAATGACATTCCGACACAACTAAACTGTATTTTCTGCTCACTGTTGTTTCTCTTCCTGTCATTGACTGATTGAGGCGGTCGAGCAAAAGACAACTTATGATGAGATAGAAGAACCTTTTCTACAAATGAAAATGAGTAAAGGTACATTAATTCTGATGTTCTTCTGTATTAACTGTTATCAGAGTTAAACGGCATCGTTCTGGTTCTGTATTGTTCATTATGAGCTGCTGTGTGTTTGACTGTTGAACTATAATTATCCTGACAGGGACCCATCAGTCATCACGTCTCCTCCGTCCAAGACGAGCTCAGCGGAGTTTAAAGCTTTTCTGGACTCGTTAACGTCGTCTCCTTCGTTAAGACTCTCTCTGCTCGTTAGGCCTCCCGCTAACGAGGCGTCTCCTGACCTTGGAGTTGGCATGGAGGCCTAACGATCGCGCTCAGAGCGTCCTGTCGGCATATGGAGGAGCCGCCCGGGCGTCCTGGACGAGGACGGAGGCTCCACAGGAAGGGCTGGACCCCATCCAGACGGAGACATCCCGCCAAAATAAAACACATGAATAGCCTCTTAGAATGCTTTATCTCGTCCGGCTGGTCTTCCTCTTCATCTCACCTTTATTAACAGCCGACTTCTTCACTTCTTCTGTCACTTTTCTTCTGTTTGACTGTCTCAGATTTTCCGATTGTGAATATTCAGGCTGAACCTCAGGCTTTTTTTAGAGAAACACATTAACATCACGCTGAGACAATCCTCCTCTGTGGTTTTTATCACGACGGGCGACAGTGAAGTGCTTCATTATACACACCAGGTTGAAAAGCAAACGCAGCTCCTCCTTCGCTGAAAGGACGGGTGGAGCTCGTCACGGTGAGCCGGTAAAAAACGAGCTCTGCAGACACTCGCATGATGAAGTAAGGAGCCTTTGCAGGTCCTTTAACTGAGACATAAACCCGTTAAACTGATTTACAGCACCGGAATCATCAGGCTTCAAACAGCAACTCAGGATTTCAAATGCAGAATTTTCACTCAGCTTTCCTGAAACGTTCTCTGAGACATTCCTGACATCGTCCAGACAAAATAAAATTTAAAATCTTCCTAAATCATTCCTTAAATCTCCGTTAAATGCCACTAAAACTTCAAAATAAAGCTTTAAATCTTCCCTTTTTCCTGCTTTAAGCTTAAAGAACAGACCAGAAAAATAAGCCTAAAAAACTCTAAAAGGACAAATCTGTCTGAAAACTCCCCGAGACCACCGTGCTTCACATCATGATGATGCCACCAACATGCTTCACATTGATGCTGCCACCACCATGCTTCACATCATGATGCTGCCACCACCATGCTTCACGTCATGATGCTGCCTCCACCGTGCTTCATGTCATGATGCTGCCGCCACCATGCTTTTTATCATGATGCTGCCACCACCATGCTTCATGTCATGATGCTGCCACCACCGTGCTTCATATCATGATGCTGCCACCACCGTGCTTCACATCATGATGCTGCCACCACCGTGCTTCACATTGATGCTGCCACCACCATGCTTCACGTCATGATGCTGCCACCACCGTGCTTCACATCATGATGCTGCCACCACCGTGCTTCACGTCATGATGCTGCCACCACCGTGCTTCACACCATGATGCTGCCACCACCATGCTTCACGCCATGATGCTGCCACCACCGTGCTTCACGTCATGATGCTGCCACCACCATGCTTCACGTCATGATGCTGCCACCACTGCAGGTTTCACATCATGATGCTGCCACCACCATGCTTCACGTCATGATGCTGCCACCACCATGCTTCATATCATGATGCTGCCACCACCATGCTTCACGCCATGATGCTGCCCATGCTTACATCATGATGCTGCCACCACCGTGCTTCATATCATGATGCTGCCACCACCGTGCTTCACATCATGATGCTGCCACCACCGTGCTTCATCATGATGCTGCCACCACCATGCTTCACACATGATGCTGCCACCACCATGCTTCATATCATGATGCTGCCACCACCATGCTTCACATCATGATGCTGCCACCACCATGCTTCACATCATGATGCTGCCGCCACCATGCTTCACGTCATGATGCTGCCACCACCATGCTTCACGTCATGATGCTGCCACCACCATGCTTCACATCATGATGCTGCCACCACCGTGCTTCATATCATGATGCTGCCACCACCATGCTTCACATCATGATGCTGCCACCACCATGCTTCATATCATGATGCTGCCACCACCATGCTTCACTTTATGATGCTGCCACCACCATGCTTCACGTCATGATGCTGCCACCACCATGCTTCACGTCATGATGCTGCCACCACCATGCTTCATATCATGATGCTGCCACCACCATGCTTCACTTCATGATGCTGCCACCACCATGCTTTTTATCATGATGCTGCCACCACCATGCTTTTTATCATGATGCTGCCACCACCATGCTTCCCACATGTTTGAAGTGTCTCCTCCATTTTGTGGGTTACCAGGGTGACAAGTCCCGCCCCGTCTAACATGTGATTGATTGGCTGAAAAGCAGCAACAGTGAAGCGTTAAACTACATGTTGATTAGAAACCTCGAGTGTCTCAGAAATTATAATATAATGAATAAAATAATATAAATATAACAAACGGCCTTCAACTTCCAGAAATATCTTCCTGACAAAAAAATAAAAGACGTCAAATCTTCCTGAAACATTTCACGACGGGCAACAATGGCGTTTAAAGCAGCACAACCGCAGCGTCTCCTTGAGGGTTTTTCCTCTGTGTTCCTATTATCTTCCCTGAGAACTGAAGGCCGCCGCGGTCCGTCCATGCGTGCACCGTATGGCGAGCGAGGAAACATGGCGGACGCTCGGGGCTGTTGGCAGCCGCCGCCGTGTTCGCTGGTAATTTGGTCAGATCTGGTAGAAGCCGTGCCAACGAGGCTTTCGAAGCCTGCGGAGAGCAGACAGGAACTAATGACCTTCACACACCAACCATATGTTTCCATGCATGTGTGTGTTCTCAGATCAGCACAATAAACCACCAGCTGTAGACCAGGGCCCAGACGAGGGTTTAACACGCAGCCGGCTGGCCTGAAAGGTCAAGGATGGACTCCTGAGCTCCGATTGATAAAGTATGAATCCACCTCGGACGATGATCTCACTCAGCTTTGCAGCGTTCATGTAGCAAAGGTCGAGCATCCACTGAAAACTGCCCTCAGACATGTTTAAAAGCTGGTTTTTAGCTCAAATGAGGCTTTATAATACGAGTTTCCTGCTATTCTGTTGATCTTTGCAGCTCCAAGTCTCCACAAAATTACATCCCTGTGCAGCCATGTGCAATATTCTGTGCTGACTGTACAATACTTCAGTTTCATGCATACTATTGTCAATGTAATGTGCATTATTTCATCTTTATCACATTCTTCAGGTGCAATATTTCACCATCACATGTGACACAACTCATCACCTCAGTATAACGGCCGGCGTTACTTTTCTTTTTTTAGTTTCTACTTTTTAAGCACTGCATCACAAGAAGTTCCTTCAGTGTCAATAAAGTTTTATATATAAACAGATATTTTATCTTAACTAAACTCCGCTGTTGGAGAAAACCTGATTTCAGCTGCTCCGCCTGAACTTACTTACGTGATGATGATGCCGCCGCCGTGCCCTTTACTTTAACTGTGCGAAGGAGAATAGGATATAACAGACCAGAAACTGACTGTCATTGCACAGCGTACAGCGAAATTAAGCAGCGATCCTGTCAGTGCACAGACAAAATTGGACTTTTTTTGCAAATATGAAACCTAAAACTCCATTAGAAACAAGTTTACCCAATGAAATACCCCATCCATGTTAAAGTCCAAAGTGTGGACCCATTTGGGCTTTCATTGAGGGAACAAGCTGGACAAAGACTACGACATATGCAAGAACTGCCTCGCCAAAATAAAGTACAGGAAACACCACCAACTTGCAAACCCACCTGCAACGCCACCATCCTGGACTCCTGGCCCAGAAAGCGGCTGATGCAGCAACGTTTCCAGTCAGCCTGCAGCCGTTAGCACGACGTTTAAAGCAAAGATGGCCGCCAGCATTACAACGTCCATCACTGGGGTCATCTGAAGGACCTCCACCCGTACAGTGTGGTGGAAAATGAAGGGTTTGGAAAAATGCTGCACACTGGAACCAAGGTATGAATATATCCAAGTTATAGACATGGTGATGGATCGTTATGGGATTGTCTTGGAATACATTGATTATCGCTGTATCGTATCGTATCATATCGTATCGTATCGTATTGTATCCTGTGATTCCCACCCCTAGTAAGAACGGCCACCAAGACACAGATGATTCCATCCTGAAGAAGTAACAAGCTAGTATTCACCACCGTGCTTCATGTTATGATGCTGCCACCACCATGCTTCACATCATGATGCTGCCACCACCGTGCTTCACATCATGATGCCGCCACCATGCTTTTTATCATGATGCTGCCACCACCGTGCTTCACATTATGATGCTGCCACCACCATGCTTCACATTATGATGCTGCCACCACCGTGCTTCAGGTCATGATGCTGCCACCACCATGCCTCACATCATGATGCCGCCACCATGCTTTTAATCATGATGCTGCCACCACCATGCTTCACATCATGATGCTGCCACCACCGTGCTTCACATTATGATGCTGCCACCACCATGCTTCACATTATGATGCTGCCACCACCATGCTTCACAACGATGCTGCCACCACCATGCTTCACATCATGATGCTGCCACCACCGTGCTTCAGGTCATGATGCTGCCACCACCATGCCTCACATCATGATGCCGCCACCATGCTTTTAATCATGATGCTGCCACCACCATGCTTCACATCGATGCTGCCACCACCATGCTTCACATCATGATGCTGCCACCACCGTGCTTCACGTCATGATGCTACCACTACCATGCTTCACATCATGATGCTGCCACCACCGTGCTTCAGGTCATGATGCTGCCACCACCATGCTTCACATCATGATGCCGCCACCATGCTTTTTATCATGATGTTGCCACCACCATGCTTCACATCGATGCTGCCACCACCATGCTTCACATCATGATGCTGCCACCACCGTGCTTCATATCATGATGCTACCACCACCATGCTTCACGTCATGATGCTGCCACCACCATGCTTCACGTCTGTTTGAAGTGTCCTCCATTTTGTGGGTTACCAGGGTGACAGGTCCCGCCCCGTCTAATATCTGATTGATTGGCTGAAAAGCAGCAACAGTGAAGCGTTAAACTACATGTTGATTAGAAACCAACTTGTTAGCAATCAGGCAGAAAATACCATTTTCTCGAAGCCCACCTGTGAATGGAGCTCAGTCGTATAGAAACATAATTCTGTGGCGACTTGTTTGTTGTCGTTTTTTCTGTATCTGACGTTTCAGCTCCTTTGTGTAATGAAATCAGTCAGTGATGGTTTGAACCGAGTCACTCCAGAGCAACTTGACTTATTAACCGACTCTGAAACAGAAACTGAAAGACTCTGGGCAGTTAGCCTCGTGTGTTCGCCTGCTCGCCTTTGTGTATTTACGCGGCGTCCTCCCTCCTCCCCGCTCTGATCAATACATCTTGTCAGGCAGCGGTTGATAGATTATTGATTGTAATCAGCCTGTCCTCTGTGTGGGCAGACAGCCTCTAATTCCTCTGTCAATCTGCCCCAGCGCTCATCTCACACACTCGGCATTTACTTCATTTGCTGCTGCGCTTGGCTTTAAAGAACGTATGGGTGTATTTCTGCTCCACAAAAAGACAAATGAAATATAAATCAGCATTTTAATCAAAGGATCTAAATGGAAAAACTAGCTGTTCACACTGTTCTTGCAAAAAAAAAAGATTAAAAGCCAGAATGTGCAGCTATGATCTTTAATTTATCGTGAAAATAGCGCGTGGAACATAATCATGGACATTTATAGACGACAGAAAGGCTAAATATCACTCTTATTATAAAGTAAGAAACCTTTGCAGCTGCTGGTGTTAACGCCTCATAATGATCTCTGAAATCAGAAGCTTTTAAACAGTGACTCTCGGTTTAAAACACAGCAGGAGAATTGTATTTTCTTTTGCAGAAAAAGCCTCAAATTTCCTGAAGCATTCCCTCCATCCTTCCTTTTATCATCCCTGACAAAAAAAGAATCAAAAACCTCCCTGAAATATTTCTCAAATCTCCATTAAATGTCACTTAAAACACCAAAGCAGAGCTCGAAATCTTCCCTTCTTGAATTAAACATTCCTGTTCCTTCATTAAGCTTTAAAAAAGGCCTCAACCAGAAGGATTACAAAAGAACAAATTCAAACCCTTAAATCTCAACAAACACCTCCTCAAAACTCTCCGAAATGAGAATAATTCTGTTTATGTGGCACTTTTCAAAACAAGACAAATGTCAAACGAAAAAATAAGATCGAAAACATGCAGCAAAACAAGACGTAACGGTTAATTTACATTCATATGAAGCAACAACAAGCATCTTCCAGTAAAAAGGATTTTAAATGGCACCACAAAAGCACCTAATAAGACTAAACATTGCAGATTAAGCCCCTGTAGTGTTGTTTAAGGTGTGATTATACCTGGATAATTCATATTGTAGAGCAGTGGTTCTCAACTGGTGGGTCGGGACTCAAAAGTGGGTCGCGAAGCCATTTTTAGAGGGTCGCAGAAGCAAAAAAAGTAGTGGTATAAAGTCTTTTATTTTAAAGGATGTGTTTCTTATGACACAGTTTGCTTTAAACAGCAGGATATTTAGTCGTAGTAACACCAGTAGTTGCCCACTATTAACCTCTAGATTTGGCTTGTTGGAGGAATTTAGGCTAAAACGTGCAAAAAATGAACCCTAAATGTGCTCAGAATCTGTCAAAATATGCCCAAAACTTGCCAAAAGTGTCCAAATATTCCAAAATGAGTAAGAAACAAGTCAAAATTTCCCAAGTTGGATCAAAATGTGTTGAGACTACACCCAAATAAACCTTAATTTGTTAACAGGAACAGCAAACTTCAGGAAGTTGGGTTGCGACCGTTATTAATTGAGACATAGTGGATCCTGAGGCTGGACCAGTTGAGAACCACTGTTGTAGAGACTAAACCCTACAGAAAGTGTATAAAACACCACTATATTTGATTATAATAGGTATAATAATTGAGGTAAGACTATACGATAGGGGTGTAACAACACACCGAACCACACCGAACCGTTCAGTACAGAGGTGTACTGCTGTATGAACATGTTAAGACTATTAAGAACGACTGATGTACAGAATAGTTTTAACTGTGAACCTCGTAGTTCCCACAGTTGTGTCGGACCTTCTCCGTCTCACAGTATTACAGAACTAAAAACAAGTAGGAGTTTCCAGTGGAACACAGGATGTGACGGACCGTTTGTTCTGTGACGTACGGCTAGCCAGTGGGATGGCTAATGCTAACAGCTGGAAGACGCTCCGCCGTGGTTAAAACCACCCGTCTGGGATCACTTGGGTTTCCTGGTAAAGTCTGAAAAAGGAGTAAAACAAGTGGACCAGACCAAAGAAGTAAGGAGCTCCAAACGTGGAGAAAGTATGGTGTTTATTATCTGTCATAACTCTGGTTTTACTTGGCCGATCAACACAATTCAAAGACTGGTAGATAGTTTGAAATCCACACTTTGGACACAAGTTGGAACAGAGACTCGTCTTTCTGTTACATTATCTTAAATCGGTCATATCATTTATGTTGGTACGTCCATCGACTCCAGAGGGTTCCATACCGAAACGTGATTTCTGTGTACTGTTACAGCCCTACTATACTTGTTTCATTTTGGAGAGTAGCCAGACTCATGATAATAACAATAATAATGTATTGGTTTTATATAGCGCTTTTCTAGACGGTCAAAAACACTTTACATTGCATTATTCATTCACTCCATCCTCCATTGTGCTAAGCTACGTAGCTGCCCTGGGGTAGACTGACGGAGGCCAGGCTGCTCCATCAGCCCCTCCGACCACCACCAACCACTGCATCCACCCAGACTTCCTGGTGTTCCCTCACGGTCTCCCATCCAGGTACTGACCAGGCCAAACCCCTCTTAGCTTCCCAGACCTGACGGGATCAGACATCCACCAGGCGGTACGGCCAGATAATGTAATAAAGCTTGGTATTATTTGTATTTTTATACTACACTTGGACTTTTTAATACTCCTTTTTATTGTAAATACCAGCAATTTTGCACCTTTTCCTTCAACCAGCATAATTTGCATGTCCTTGCTGTTCTTTTTGCACTTATTTTTCTTCAATCCAACATGTGTGAGCTCCTGGGTATCTTGAGTTTCCCCAAAGGGATGAATAAAGCCTCATAACGATACTATAAGTGACGATATTTAACCTGACTGATACAGATGTTGTGGGTAAATCTTTCTGAAACACCCTCCGGGACTCCTGGTGAAAATCCAAACGCCCCGCCGTCATGTGAACACAAACCTACGATCACACACCGAACTCTGCTGGAAAAGGCACAAACACCGTCGGCTTCACACGGAGCTGAAAAGCTCCAACATGGCTGCCAGAACTGGAGGGTAAGTGTTGGTGGTGGTGGTGGTGGGGGTGGTGGGGGGTTCCTCCACCTCTGTGCCCTTTAATAGACAGCCTGCTTTAATTCGCAGTCTCTCTAGAATCCATTAAAGTCAATCTGGGATATCCATTACCATCTCATCAACACTCTGCATTTACATAAACACGCATAATTAAGCAGTGCAGCAGAGAGGAATCAGAAGCTCTGATTACAGCCGCGCGTTGTTTGTTTATTTATTTATTTACACCTCCGACCAATCGCGTCGCGCCGACGGCCGGGGCGACGACAACACATCTCATTTCACAGCGTCTCCCTCCCTCTCTCCCTCTCTCACCACCTCTCTGGATATTCAATCTTCATTCGATGCTGCCACTGATGTGTGGAGGAGCCAGAATGAGCTACAGGACCAGGGAGTGTGTGTGCTGATGCATATGTGAGTGTGTGTGTTCTGAATATCAATGCCGCCCGTCTGCTTCACTGGGCTTTTCCATTTAACCGCTCTAACACTCGGATCTTCTGTTCCTCGCATGCAGCCGGCTCCGGGGCCAAAATAGAAATGAAACTGCAACCAAATCCAGAACGAAATGTCAACACGAGCTCGACCCCGGCCGCACGCAGCCGATGCCTCTTTCAAAATCAACCTACTTGTTGTTTCAGAAAGCTTCTTGAGCCAAATTCCCCAAGGAACAAGAGGTGTTAGGTGTTTGTTCTGTTCCTCGATTTTTCAATACAGCAACAGAAATGAGAATAGTCACTATTTGGAAACCAAAGTTAGGAACCGCAAATTGACAGAACACATTCTGGCCTTTGTGTGTCATCACACTAGACGCTATGTTTAACTGACACTAAACCAAATCTTGACTCCAACAAACTACCTTAAAAATCTGACATTAAATCCAAACTAGAGTCACCAGAAGGCATTTGGGAGACTCTGAAGTCAACTGGAAGAAGGTTCTTTGGTCTGAGGAGACCAGGATGGAGTTTTAGTCCATCAGACTAGACCCAAGTTTGGCAGACACCAAACACTGACCATCATCAAAAACACACCATCCCCACTGTGAAGCATGGTGGTGGCGGCATCATGATGTCAAGCACGGCAGTGGCAGCATCATGACATGAAGCATGGAGGTGGCAGCATCATTATAGAAAGCATGGTGGTGGCAGAATCATTATATGAAACATGGAGGTGGCAGCATCATTATGTGAAGCACGGTGGTGGCAGCATCATGAAGTGAAGCATGGTGGTGGCAGCATCATTATGTGAAGCATGGAGGTGGCAGCATCATTATGTAAAGCACGGTTGTGGCAGCATCATGACATGAAGCATGGAGGTGGCAGCATCATGATGTGAAGCACTGCGGTGGCACCATCATGACATGAAGCATGGCGGTGGCAGCATCATGACATGAAGCATGGTAGTGGCAGCATCATGATATGAAACATGGAGGTGGCAGCATCATTATAGAAAGCATGGTGGTGGCAGCATTATTATGTGAAGCATGGTGGTGGCAGCATCATGACATGAAGCATGGTGGTGGCAGCATCATGATGTGAAGCATGGTGGTGGCAGCATCATGATGTGAAGCATGGCGGTGGCAGCTTAATGAAGTGAAGCATGGTGGTGGCAGCATCATGATGTGAAGCACGGTGGTGGTAGCATCATGGTGTGAAGTATGGTGGTGGCAGCATCATGACATGAAGCATGGTGGTGGCAGCATCATTATGTGAAGCATGGAGGTGGCAGCATCATGACATGAAGCATGGTGGTGGCAGCATCATGACATGAAGCATGGAGGTGGCAGCATCATTATGTAAAGCACGGTTGTGGCAGCATCATGACATGAAGCACGGTGGTGGCAGCATCATTATGTGAAGCATGGAGGTGGCAGCATCATGACATGAAGCATGGTGGTGGCAGCATCATTATGTGAAGCATGGCGGTGGCAGCATCATGACATGAAGCATGGTGGTGGCAGCATCATTATGTGAAGCATGGCGGTGGCAGCATCATGACATGAAACATGGTGGTGGCAGCATCATTATAGAAAGCATGGTGGTGGTAGCATCATGGCGTGAAGCATGGTGGTGGCAGCATCATGATGTGAAGCATGGCGGTGGCAGCTTAATTAAGTGAAGCATGGTGGTGGTAGCATCATTATGTGGGGATGTTTCTAGTTACTACAGTGAAAAACTCAAACTATTGCAAACTATTAAAGATAAAAGCCTGATGTTTTTTTAATTTCACTGCTGAGGCTCCCACAAAGTATCTCTTCTAATTCGTACGGATGCATAAAGTTGGGTTCTGAACATCAAAAATAAGCCCATCTTAAAAAAGTAAAGACGTTTTTTCTTAAGAACCATCCGTTCTGCTCGGATTCGACCGTCGGCTGCATTTCTGGTTTTGTGGTACGACCTGGTAAACCTGCTCAACCGCCTATGAAACCCAAAGACCCCGAGATGAGACAGAAAAGCAACAAAAAACATCTCAACGAAATGAAAAACAGCAACCATGAGATAGAAAATGACCAAACTGAAAGACAAAATGACAGAAAATGACCCAAATGAGGGAAGAAATTAGCAGAAAATGACAGAAAGCACCTTAAAGGAATGAAACCAGAACGGGCCAGATGAAGAGGCGAGAGCCCAGACAGGTGGATGTACCCTTGAAACCAACTGCTGCTGCTAAAAATTAACTCTGCAGAAAACAACAATCTTCTCCTCCCTTCTTCTTCCTCTGGTGAATTCATTTACATTCAAGGACGTTCCCTCTTGTCACTTCGAGTCTGATGGATACGTTAAATCGCGTCGTCTCTGTGCACCCTGTGTTGGCGCCGTGCACGTGTCGCGCCGGGAGACGTCCTGACTTTCATGTCGTACATTAGCATCAGCATCGGCAGCAGAATCACCGCTAACATCTGCGCAAATATTAGCATCTCCTCTGTGACTTTACCTCCTTCAGAGGTGTCCTTCAGAGGAGCTGACAGCCTCACTTTGTTTACGGCTGCATCTCAGCACAGTTTCAGGTGTTAAACTCACGTTTGCTCCACTGGCAGCGTTGAAATGACTGCATGTAATGTGACTTTTTATTAAAAATGAAGGTTGATGTGTCTGAAAACCTCGTTCCTCAATCAGTGTCTTGTGATGTCTTCAGCATGTGTAGGTTATTTCCCAAGTAAAAACAAGATATCATGGTTTAAAATCTTATAAAAGTTGTTTTGTGGTTTGTTTCAGTTTAATCAGACAAACTATTAAAAAGCTCAGCTGTATTTTTGAGAGGAAAAGTGTTAAATAAATACATTTATCTACAGGATAACTTTGATTTTTCCTTATCTAGTCAAGAATGTAACAACGCGGAAAGATGGTGTATGTGCAACTGGCTGCACATGAAGCATGGTGGTGGCAGCATCATGATGTGAAGCATGGTGGTGCCGACGCTACCATTTAGCCAGCTGCTAAATGCTAATGCTAACTGCTAATTCAACCAGCACTGCCACGTTCAACTGACCCAGGCCCGTTTAAGAGATACTCCAGGTAGTGACCAGTGCTCATGCTACCTTTTAGCTAGCTGTTAAATGCTAGTGCTAACTGCTAATTCAAACAGCACTGCCACGTTCAACTGACCCAGGCCCGTTTAGGAGATGCTCCAGGTAGTGACCAGTGTCGATGCTACCTTTTAGCTAACTGCTAATGCTAACTGCTAATTCAAACAGTAATGCCGTGTTCAACAGTCCTGTTTAGGAGATGCTCCAGGTAGTGACCAGTGCTGATGCTACCATTTAGCTAGTGCAAATGCTACATGCTAATGCTAAACACTAACTGTTAAAATACTTCAGTCCTCCTAACAAACTCACCACCCATATGGAGACTATGCAGCCGGATTCGCCTTTAATGCTTACTGTGAAGATACTACCATATCTTAGCAGTTAGCATTGGCACTAGAAGTTGTAATTATTTTTTATCGTCAGATGATATCGACAATTTTTAGCGATGTTTGAAGACTTAAACAATGAAAGAAACAGTCAGAACTCGTTCAGAAAAGCTGTCTCCAAAAAAAACAGTGAAAATCCCCTGAAGCGGATGTAAAAACTGTGAAGTTGAGGAGGTTTTATCCAAGTTTTTGTCGTGCAACACTTAAAAATGTGCATTAAAACTGACACGATTGAAAGCTCCAGAAGAAACGACACATTTCTTTGTTGAACTGCCTTCGTCTTTTCTGAACCAACCTTGACGGAAAGCAGAACTTCAGCTCAAGACGTGGATGAATCCAATAAATCAAGCGAACAGTTTCCTCTTTGAGCAGATGAACACATAGTAAGTGATATAATGGTTCTCGCTGCAGTTTGCTCGATTGCTGAGAGTCTCTACACTTCAGGTGAATCGTCCGGCCTGCTTTTCCTTCGCCGTGCTTTTGTTTTGAAGGGCGTCTGACAGGCAGCGCCTCCCTGTGACTCCCTTCACCTTCCGTCTGACTGCTGCACGCTTGATATTAGAATTACTTGTGTTGGCCGTAAACAAAGAGCCTCTTCACCGCCGCTCCGTCCTTGCCGAAGCTTTTAGCGCTGTATTGAGTGGAAGCGGTGAAAACATTGTTCCTGCCGTTCCTTTGGGGAGAAATAAAACCTCTCAGCCGGCGGAGGAGGAACTTTATGTTTTCTGTTCTGCTGAACGGCTGCTGGTTCTGTGTCTGGCGGCTGCTCTGTTCAAGGTAAATCAGGATGAATGAGCGCCGGCTTGTGTGCCTTTAAATCTGCAGGCCGTCCCGGGAGATAAATGAAACGCACCTCTCTGTTTGAATCCTAATCGGAGGCGTCGGACGCGGCGACTCGGAGGTTAAATGAAGTCGGCGCGCGGCAGGATGTGATTATGAAAACGTGAATATTCCGGGTTCGGCTCGGCTGAGTGACAAGACGGATGAAAGGACTCGGCGCTAAAGTGGAGAACACGAGGAAACGAGGCTAATCTTTGGGGAGGACTCACACTTAATCGTGTAAAGATAGAATCCAGTGCTTCCCCTCCGATTAAAAATGCATCCTGAAGTGAGGCTGGAGCTAAGCTGAGGCAGAGCTGGACAAATCTTTCTGCTGTGAGCTCAGATAAATAAACGGCTGCTACCGGCGCTGTCAGCAGGATGTACATGTCCACACATTCACCGCTCAACCAAACAAAACGGCTGCTTTCAAGCCAGATCCAACCTTCCTGCAGACGTTTCATTGTGAGTGCGGGCCGGCCTTTCTATGAGGCTCCTAATGGAAGGGAGGTGTCGCTCTGTTCCACTCTACAGGCCTCAAGCAGAACCATAGATCTGTTTACTGGCATTCAGAGGCAACACTGTCCACCTGTGATGAGCACCGAGTGGGAGTCGGTCTACTTTATAGAAGCCTAACTATGTGTACGCTCTCACTTACGCAGCACCTTTAAACCCCTTCAGCTACATTTGCATTAGTAAAAGGAGCTACAGTAGTTATAAAAAGGCTCAACGCTGAATCACAGTAAATTCATTTAAGGGTTCTGTGACAAGAATCTCCAAAAGAAAATGGATTGAATCATGTAAATATGAATATGTAGCATAAAAAAAATCTGACTAGAACTAGAAGTGACCGAGCAAGAAGGAGACTAGTGAGGGAGGCCACCAAGACTCCTATGACTCCTCTGAAGGAGTCAGAAGAAGGACACTAGTGAGGGAGGACACCAAGACTCCTATGACTCCTCTGAAGGAGTTAGAAGAAGGAGACTAGTGAGGGAGGCCACCAAGACTCCTATGACTCCTCTGAAGGAGTTAGAAGAAGGAGACTAGTGAGGGAGGACACCAAGACTCCTATGACTCCTCTGAAGGAGTTACTAGAAGGAGACTAGTGAGGGAGGCCACCAAGACTCCTATGACTCCTCTGAAGGAGTTAGAAGAAGGACACTAGTGAGGGAGGCCACCAAGACTCCTATGACTCCTCTGAAGGAGTTAGAAGAAGGAGACTAGTGAGGGAGGCCACCAAGACTCCTATGACTCCTCTGAAGGAGATAGAAGAAGGAGACTAGTGAGGGAGGACACCAAGACTCCTATGACTCCTCTGAAGGAGCTAGAAGAAGGAGACTAGTGAGGGAGGACACCAAGACTCCTATGACTCCTCTGAAGGAGTTAGAAGAAGGAGACTAGTGAGGGAGGACACCAAGACTCCTATGACTCCTCTGAAGGAGTTAGAAGAAGGAGACTAGTGAGGGAGGCCACCAAGACTCCTATGACTCATCTGAAGGAGCTAGAAGAAGGAGACTAGTGAGGGAGGACACCAAGACTCCTATGACTCCTCTGAAGGAGTTAGAAGAAGGAGACTAGTGAGGGAGGCCACCAAGACTCCTATGACTCATCTGAAGGAGCTAGAAGAAGGAGACTAGTGAGGGAGGACACCAAGACTCCTATGACTCCTCTGAAGGAGTTAGAAGAAGGAGACTAGTGAGGGAGGCCACCAAGACTCCTATGACTCCTCTGAAGGAGTTACAAGAAGGAGACTAGTGAGGGAGGACACCAAGACTCCTATGACTCCTCTGAAGGAGTTAGAAGAAGGAGACTAGTGAGGGAGGACACCAAGACTCCTATGACTCCTCTGAAGGAGTTAGAAGAAGGAGACTAGTGAGGGAGGACACCAAGACTCCTATGACTCCTCTGAAGGAGTTACAAGGAGGAGACTAGTGAGGGAGGACACCAAGACTCCTATGACTCTTCTGAAGGAGTTACAAGGAGGAGACTAGTGAGGGAGGACACCAAGACTCCTATGACTCCTCTGAAGGAATTAGAAGAAGGAGACTAGTGAGGGAGGCCACCAAGACTCCTATGACTCCTCTGAAGGAGTTAGAAGAAGGAGACTAGTGAGGGAGGACACCAAGACTCCTATGACTCCTCTGAAGGAGTTAGAAGAAGGAGACTAGTGAGGGAGGCCACCAAGACTCCTATGACTCCTCTGAAGGAGTTAGAAGCTTCATCAGCTTTTTGGCCATCAGACTAAATGCTATGTTTAGTGGACACCAAACACACCATCTCCACCCTGAAGCATGGTGGTGGCAGCATCATGATGTTCCTCAGCAGCAGGTCCTGGAAGGCTTTTAAAGGTAGAGGGTAAATGAATGCAGCAAAGTCTAGAGAAGTCCTGGAGGACAACCTGATGCAGTCTGATGGAGAACTGAGACCTGGAGGAGATCAGTTTCCATCAAGACAAAAGGCCGAAGCAAACAGAGATGGTTTAAAGACAACAAGGTGGATGTTCTTGAGTCTAGACCTCAGTCCAACTGAGGATTAAAAATCACATAAACAAATCCAAAACCAAAGTTACGCCTATAAATAAGTGGACTCACTCATGATATTTGACTCCTGATCCATAGAGGCTCCATAAGACGGTCCAGTAACCTGTGAACTGTGATTTTAAAGTGTTTCTGAAGCCTGAAGTGTTTAACAAGGTGCCATATTTACTAAACAGAACCATGGAGTTTTAAATCCGACCAGGAAGCCTTTGGAAATCATGTGAATCTACGTCACCTAATCACAGAGCAGCTCCACATCCTATGGAGGCCCGTTAGGTCGGCCGGCGCTCACGATGCCTTAAAACCTCACCGAGACGCTCATTGAGTTCTTCCTTGAATGTGTCACCTGTCTGCAGACACGCCATTTGAAAGAGTAATTGCTCGTCGTGCCACTTCCTCCCGGCTCTGAAAGGATCCCCTCCGAGCCCAGACCGCAGTTCATTAACCGCTTTTGTTGGGAAGAAAGTGAAGGGATCAAGAGAACAAAGGGGGAGGCTGAACACCTGATCCGCACACACAGCGCTCAATCAGGGCCCCTCTCCTGTGAGTCCTTCTTACGCCTGATCCCGACTCTGAATCAGATAAACATGTCAGTAATGTTCACCGGGGGACGATGAATCAAAACATCAGCTTCCCAGTTTGAGGCGATTCTTCTTCCATAATGCACAAGTGGAAGACCTGAAGCCGGAGACGGAGGCGCAGCAACACAGTGAAGTTAAATAAAAATAAAAAGGTGGGGATTATCTGCGGGCTCCACTGCCTTCCTGCTATCTCCGGCTCCGTCTCTCTGCAGGATTAACTATTAAACCAACAGAATGAATGAAACAAACAGGCTGCCGTAGCCCGAGGCTTCTCCGGCAACACTGCCTCGTCTTTCTTACAGTTCCTCCACTACGTTGTCCTCTGCAGGGGAGAAAAACTACTTACTGGAGCAAAAACTGTACCTTTAATTAATTATTAACCGAAAGAAAACAGCAACGATTGATCACATCTTCAATCTTTAAACTTCTAAAGTTACTAAAAAGAGCCATTATAACAGATAAGAGCAGTTACAGATACCCACAGAAGTAGTATTTCACCGACATGCAGTAGTCGTACTCTGATACTGCAGTACAATAGGTATTGTCTGTCCCGGGTGCAGATGGTGGCTCTGAGCCTCCGGAGGGTTCGGCGGGTCGGCACACTTGGCGCGCCCCAAAATCTGCTGCCCTGCTGGGCTTTGTGAGTCCAGAGGCCCCCCTGCTGTCTCTGGAGCTCCACCAACACAAACACACACACGAGCCAAAACACACTCGCCTGGAAAGTCTTTGTCTCGGTTGCATTATCTCTCACACCCCCGCTGTCTCCTGGATATCGCCTCTTTGGAAGCAATTTTCTGGAGTCAAAAAGATTTCCCTGTTTCAGAAACTGTATAATTTATATCCCTCGGTGGTACAACACAGTTGAGTATTGTATTATTTAGTGCGGTATTTAATAGCAGAGTGTGCGGGCGGCTGGAGAACTTCCAGGGGTTTTAGGTGGTTGCTCTGCCCAGTGTGTCCAAGAGTCGGCTGCTCTGCTGGACTTCCTGGAGCTTTTATTTTGTAAAAGTTGAAGTTTTATTCCAAATTAAATAGTGAGAGGAACACAGTCTAGTATAGTGTAAAGTAATGTAGTATAATGTAGTGCAGTGCAGTATGTTGTACTACGGTGTAGCACAGAAGCTACATCATATAGCATTATATAGTGTAGTACAGAGCATAGCATTGCATTGCATAGCTTAGCATGATATGGTAAAGTATAGCATTGTGTAACATAATATAGCATAATACAATATAGGATAGCATAATATGGTGTAATTAGTGTACTGTGGTATAATATAGTATAGCCTACCATAGCATAATATAGCATTGTATAGCAAAGTATTGCATAATATAGTGTAGTTTGTATAGCATAGCATAGCCTAGCCTAGCATAATATACTATAGCATTGCATAGCATAATATAATAATAATAAGAATAATAATAATATATCATAAAATACTGTAGTTTGTATAGCATAGCATAATATAGTATAGCCTACATAGCATAGTATAGCATTGTATAGCGTAGTATTGCATAATATAGTGTAGTTTGTATAGCATAGCAAAGCCTAGCATAGCATAATATAGTATAGCATTGCATAGCATAAAATAGAGTAGCATAGCATAGCATAATATAGTACAGCCTACCATAGCATAATATAATAATAATAACAACATAGCATAAAATACTGTAGTTTGTATAGCATAGCATAGCATCATATACTATAGCATTGCATAGCATAAAATACTGTAGTATAGCATAGCACAATATAGTATAGCCTACATAGCATAATATAGTTTTGTATAGCATAGCATAATATACTATAGAACTGCATAGCATAAAATACTGTAGCTTGTATAGCATAGCACAACATAAAATACTGTAGTATAGCATAGCATAATATAGTATTGTACATTGTAGTATTGCATAATATTGTATAGTTAAGCATTGCATAGCATAAAATACTGTAGTATAGCATAGCATAGTATTGTTATAAGATAGCATAGCGTAAAATAATATAGCATAATATATTATAGTATAGCACAGCGCTGCGTAGCATATTGTAGTGTAGTGCAGTGTGGCATAAAAGTACAGTTTAGCATAGAATAGCATAACAAAGTGTAGCACAGTGCGGCACGGTATAATGCAATATTATATAACATAGCATAAAGAATATAGCATGATATAATGTAGCCTAGCATAGCATAGTATATGTAGTATATGATAATATACTACACATAATATAGTAATATATACAATGTAGTATATCATGTATAACTTGGTATATATAGTATATAATGATCTATATATGTATAATATAGTATAGTATGGTATAGCACAGTATAGAGTGATGCCACTAGAATGACATATATAGAGTATAATACATGATAGCATAGTATGATGTACTGTAGTATAAAGTATTGTATACCATAATATAGTATGCAAACGACCAAAGATCCCCCAAAGAGTTCAAGGGACCCGTCTGCCCAGCATGACCAGTAAACCTACTGCCTTGTTAGAGTTTCTCCATTCAGAAACCCCCTGACTGTCCTGCCGTCCCTGGACCTCCACCAAAACACACCAACACACCAACACACCAACACACCAACACACCAACACACCAACACACCAACACACACAGGAAGTTTCAGTTATTTCTCCATCTCACTGTGGACCGCTTAGTCTCTCCTGAATCAGTCTGACGGAGGCAGACAAAAGAAAAAGATTCAAGTCAATAATTAAAAGTGTGTTGCAGCACGTTAGGATGGAACGGTCTAATGCAGATGGTCAGAGGAGCTCCAGAGGGTTTAGGGGGGGTGAGGCTGCTCTGCGTGCCCAGGAACCTGCCGCCCTGCTGGGCTTTGAGGACCCCTCCTCCTCCCTCCTCCCCTGCTCTCCCCGGAGCTCTTTGAACACACACCGACTGCGACTCATAATAATGCTGCTCATGCACATAGTAAGAAATTAATCTCACACATACACAGTGAAGTCAGCAGCTTACACACACACACACACACACACACACACACACTGTACTTCAGAAGCTTTCTTATTCAAATTCACTAATTAAATTATAATTTACATGAGATTAAAGTCTTACGGAGGTTCAACACGGTTTAAGGACATTTTTAGAGAGCTGCCACCCCGCCCCTATTGTTGCAGCACACACACTCTCCACATGCATGCATACACATGAGTGTAGAAGGCAACTAATCCGCCATCTACACACACAGACACACACACACAGGCAAACAAAGTCAAGTCAACAATTAATCCCTCACACACACACAGCGGCGTTGGAGGGAGTGTCAGCGTTTCTAAAGGCCTGAACAGATGTCGACTGTCCAGCTGCTGCCCTCCGCTCCGTGAGTCCGTCTAGAAATCTAAGAGTTAAAGCGACGTTCATTAAAGAAGTCGTGATTTTGAGGCTGAGACGGCAAACTGCATTCCTAATATGACGTATCACAAATCAGCTTCTAATCAATGCATCTTTACCATCCAGAGTCTTTCTCCTCTACAGCAGAATGGTGATGAGGTGCGGTCAGACCATTCTCCAACACCGTTCTGTGGTAAAGGTCAGAAATAAGACGCCGCAACCGAGTCTCCACAAAATTACTTTCCTATACAGCTAAACTTATCCTTGACATTTATCTTACTTCCTCATTGTTGCTTCTTTTCAGCCAACCAATCACATTTTAGATGGACCCGTCGACATGGCAACCCAGAAAACGGAGGAGAAGCTTCAAACATGGAACAAAAGAGTGAGATTTTTTCTTGTCTTCAGCTGAGGACAATGTCTGCTTCTGGTTGTTTCCAGACTTGACATGGGAGTTGCTAATCTTGATTCCAAGCAATTACCTCATAAAGCTCAAATAAAATCTGGACTAGAGTTCACCAGAAGGCATGTGAAGTCCACTGGCAGAAGCTTCTTTGGTGGAATAAGATCATGATGTGAAGCACGGCGGTGGCAGCATCATGATGTGAAGCATGGTGGTGGCAGCATTATGATAAGAAGCATGGTGGTGGCAGCATCATGATGAGAAGCATGGTGGTGGCAGCATTATGACCTGAAGCATGGTGGTGGCAGCATCATGATAAGAAGCATAGTGGTGGCAGAATCATGATGTGAAGCATGGTGGTGGCAGCATCATGATGTGAAGCATGGTGGTGGCAGCATCATGATGTGAAGCATGGTGGTGGCAGCATCATGACGTGAAGCATGGTGGTGGCAGCATCATGATGTGAAGCATAGTGGTGGCAGAATCATGATGTGAAGCATGGTGGTGGCAGCATTATGACATGAAGCATGGTGGTGGCAGCATTATGACATGAAGCATGGTGGTGGCATCATCATGATGTGAAGCATGGTGGTGGCAGAATCATGATGTGAAGCATGGTGGTGGCAGCATTATGACATGAAGCATGGTGGTGGCAGCATCATGATGTGAAGCATGGTGGTGGCAGCATCATGATGTGAAGCATGGTGGTGGCATCATCATGATAAGAAGCATAGTGGTGGCAGAATCATGATGTGAAGCATGGTGGTGGCAGCATCATGACGTGAAGCATGGTGGTGGCATCATCATGATAAGAAGCATGGTGGTGGCAGCATCATGATGTGAAGCATGGTGGTGGTAGCATCATTATAAGAAGCATGGTGGTCACAGCATCACTTTGTTGCTCGTTCAAACTGGCCTTTCCCGCCACATTAAAGCCCACAGATTCTGTTTATTTCAAAATAAAATCCCCTCTAACATAGTTATGACTGCGGTTCAGTGGTGCTGAAATGTAATTTTGCAGGCAGACATGTTTTTTCCAGGAGCTCGTGGTAAAATGTGGAGTCCGGTCAACACTCCGTCTCGTCTTTTGTTTCCACATATAATGAAGCAGAACTGAAACTTATTAGGAGTTAAGTTGAACCGTTTCCACGGGAACAGACTGCTGCTGCAGGCTGACGGTCCTCGCTGTGGACCGTTGTTAATTCACACAGAAGAAGAAGAAGAAAAGACTTCATTTAAACCAACGGGCTAATGGGCTTTATCGTTCGAGTGAAAATAACTTTTTAATGCGTTTGGAAATTACATAAACGAACAAACGACTCCACTTGTGAGGCCAGTAGGAGGCATTAGAGGAGCGCCGGGGTCTGGTTTGCTGTGATTTGATGCTGCGTTGCTGTTTTAGCGCCCTTTGATTATCTAAATGGGTTGTTTTAGCGTCCTGGGAGGACCTAAAGGCTCTTTAGCATTGTTTAGGGTGATCCAGGTGCTCCTGCGGTGGGCGGAGGGTGCGTTAGCATTAAAACGGCCTCCACTGGGACGGTTACAGTAATAAACCCTCACTGCGTCGCAACATATCCGCTACAGGCACCGGGATAATCACTGAAAACAACTTACTATGAAGTTTTTTAAGGCCGGTTCATAGTTTCGACTGCATGGACACAAATCGAAAAGAGGGTTTGTGTGTATTTCATGATGTCTGCAGTGTAATTACCACCTTTCTTCGACTGTTTCATGTCCTCGTCTTGTGCTTTTATATCAGTTTATCTCTAAAAACCATGCAGCTGCTCGTATATCTTTGCTGTATGATGAGTCACTGTGGTCATGTCATTACCGTGCAGCTCTGCGTCATTAAATTACCAACTAGCAGGCAGGCTGGAGACGAGGTGAGATCCACGAATTCAGAAAATACAGAATGATATGAGAAATGCAGCGTCTGGTGGAAAAGCAGCGAACGTTCATCATTAATTTCACTCTAATCCCTTAATTCTCCTCATTTAAAGCCGTTTCTGTTGTACTCTTGTATTTTTTAAATGCGCAATTTCGATTAATACTTAAAAACTGCTTCAGACAAAAGCATAATTACCCCGCCGTTCATATCTGATGCGTGTGTTCGTCTCGCTTTACACAGATGAAAGGGTGAAATCAAGGCATCGCTTCTAATTGCATTGAACGTCGACAGCCAGCTCTGTGTGGCCTCTGGATCAAGACGTTAAGAGAAATCCACATTTGAAGATATCTCTCAGCGTTTTCCAACATTAGCTGTGCAGAATTTGCTCTCTCATTGTTCTTAAGGCAAACTGTGTTTTCTAAAATCATCGTCTTTACCCAAAAACTAAACGTTTCCCTCAAGGCCACAGCAAGTTGAAAAATTAATCCAAGAAGGGAAAAGACAAAGAGCCGGAGGAACAAAAAACACTTTCCTGAATGTGATTTACTGATTATTTCAACCACATTTGTTTATGATCTCTTAATATAGGTGAGGGCAAGACTTAAATCTGGACGAGAGTCACCAGAAGACATGTGGAGACTCTGAAGTCACCTGGAAGAAGGTTCTTTGGTCTGATGAGACCAGGATGGAGGTTTTAGTCCATCAGAGTAGATGATATATATCATCACACTGTGAAGCACGGCAGGTAATACTCAATTGTACCTCCTTCACAGGAGTCATAGGAGTCTTGGTGGCCTCCCTCACTAGTCTCCTTCTTCTAACTCCTTCAGAGGAGTCATAGGAGTCTTGGTGTCCTCCCTCACTAGTCTCCTTCTTCTAGCTCCTTCAGAGGAGTCATAGGAGTCTTGGTGTCCTCCCTCACTAGTCTCCTTCTTCTAACTCCTTCAGAGGAGTCATAGGAGTCTTGGTGTCCTCCCTCACTAGTCTCCTTCTTCTAACTCCTTCAGAGGAGTCATAGGAGTCTTGGTGTCCTCCCTCACTAGTCTCCTTCTTCTAACTCCTTCAGAGGAGTCATAGGAGTCTTGGTGTCCTCCCTCACTAGTCTCCTTCTTCTAACTCCTTCAGAGGAGTCATAGGAGTCTTGGTGTCCTCCCTCACTAGTCTCCTTCTAACTCCTTCAGAGGAGTCATAGGAGTCTTGGTGTCCTCCCTCACTAGTCTCCTTCTTCTAACTCCTTCAGAGGAGTCATAGGAGTCTTGGTGTCCTCCCTCACTAGTCTCCTTCTTCTAACTCCTTCAGAGGAGTCATAGGAGTCTTGGTGGCCTCCCTCACTAGTCTCCTTCTTCTAACTCCTTCAGAGGAGTCATAGGAGTCTTGGTGTCCTCCCTCACTAGTCTCCTTCTTCTAACTCCTTCAGAGGAGTCATAGGAGTCTTGGTGTCCTCCCTCACTAGTCTCCTTCTTCTAACTCCTTCAGAGGAGTCATAAGAGTCTTGGTGTCCTCCCTCACTAGTCTCCTTCTAACTCCTCAGAGGAGTCATAGTCTCCTAGTTCTTCTAACTCCTTCAGAGGAGTCATAGGAGTCTTGGTGGCCTCCCTCACTAGTCTCCTTCTTCTAACTCCTTCAGAGGAGTCATAGAGGAGTCTCCTTCTTCACTCCTTCAGAGGAGTCATAGGAGTCTTGGTGGCCTCCCTCACTAGTCTCCTTCTTCTAACTCCTTCAGAGGAGTCATAGGAGTCTTGGTGTCCTCCCTCACTAGTCTCCTTCTTCTAACTCCTTCAGAGGAGTCATAGGAGTCTTGGTGTCCTCCCTCACTAGTCTCCTTCTTCTAACTCCTTCAGAGGAGTCATAGGAGTCTTGGTGTCCTCCCTCACTAGTCTCCTTCTTCTAACTCCTTCAGAGGAGTCATAGGAGTCTTGGTGTCCTCCCTCACTAGTCTCCTTCTTCTAACTCCTTCAGAGGAGTCATAGGAGTCTTGGTGTCCTCCCTCACTAGTCTCCTTCTTCTAACTCCTTCAGAGGAGTCATAGGAGTCTTGGTGGCCTCCCTCACTAGTCTCCTTCTTCTAACTCCTTCAGAGGAGTCATAGGAGTCTTGGTGTCCTCCCTCACTAGTCTCCTTCTTCTAACTCCTTCAGAGGAGTCATAGGAGTCTTGGTGTCCTCCCTCACTAGTCTCCTTCTTCTAACTCCTTCAGAGGAGTCATAGGAGTCTTGGTGTCCTCCCTCACTAGTCTCCTTCTTCTAACTCCTTCAGAGGAGTCATAGGAGTCTTGGTGTCCTCCCTCACTAGTCTCCTTCTTCTAACTCCTTCAGAGGAGTCATAAGAGTCTTGGTGGCCTCCCTCAATAGTCTCCTTCTTCTAACTCCTTCAGAGGAGTCATAGGAGTCTTGGTGTCCTCCCTCACTAGTCTCCTTCTTCTAACTCCTTCAGAGGAGTCATAGGAGTCTTGGTGTCCTCCCTCACTAGTCTCCTTCTTCTAACTCCTTCAGAGGAGTCATAGGAGTCTTGGTGGCCTCCCTCACTAGTGTCCTTCTTCTAACTCCTTCAGAGGAGTCATAGGAGTCTTGGTGGCCTCCTTCACTAGTCTCCTTCTTCTAACTCCTTCAGAGGAGTCATAGGAGTCTTGGTGTCCTCCCTTCACTAGTCTCCTTCTTCTAACTCCTTCAGAGGAGTCATAGGAGTCTTGGTGTCCTCCCTCACTAGTCTCCTTCTTCTAACTCCTTCAGAGGAGTCATAGGAGTCTTGGTGTCCTCCCTCACTAGTCTCCTTCTTCTAACTCCTTCAGAGGAGTCATAGGAGTCTTGGTGTCCTCCCTCACTAGTCTCCTTCTTCTAACTCCTTCAGAGGAGTCATAGGAGTCTTGGTGTCCTCCCTCACTAGTCTCCTTCTTCTAACTCCTTCAGAGGAGTCATAGGAGTCTTGGTGTCCTCCCTCACTAGTCTCCTTCTTATAACTCCTTCAGAGGAGTCATAGGAGTCTTGGTGGCCTCCCTCACTAGACTCCTTCTTCTAACTCCTTCAGAGGAGTCATAGGAGTCTTGGTGGCCTCCCTCACTAGTCTCCTTCTTCTAACTCCTTCAGAGGAGTCATAGGAGTCTTGGTGTCCTCCCTCACTAGTCTCCTTCTTCTAACTCCTTCAGAGGAGTCATAGGAGTCTTGGTGGCCTCCCTCACTAGTCTCCTTCTTCTAACTCCTTCAGAGGAGTCATAGGAGTCTTGGTGTCCTCCCTCACTAGTCTCCTTCTTCTAACTCCTTCAGAGGAGTCATAGGAGTCTTGGTGTCCTCCCTCACTAGTCTCCTTCTTCTAACTCCTTCAGAGGAGTCATAGGAGTCTTGGTGTCCTCCCTCACTAGTCTCCTTCTTCTAACTCCTTCAGAGGAGTCATAGGAGTCTTGGTGGCCTCCCTCACTAGACTCCTTCTTCTAACTCCTTCAGAGGAGTCATAGGAGTCTTGGTGTCCTCCCTCACTAGTCTCCTTCTTCTAACTCCTTCAGAGGAGTCATAGGAGTCTTGGTGTCCTCCCTCACTAGTCTCCTTCTTCTAACTCCTTCAGAGGAGTCATAGGAGTCTTGGTGTCCTCCCTCACTAGTCTCCTTCTAGTAACTCCTTCAGAGGAGTCATAGTTGTCTTGGTGGCCTCCCTCACTAGTCTCCTTCTTCTAGCTCCTTCAGAGGAGTCATAGGAGTCTTGGTGTCCTCCCTCACTAGTCTCCTCCTTCTAACTCCTTCAGAGGAGTCATAGTTGTCTTGGTGTCCTCCCTCACTAGTCTCCTTCTTCTAACTCCTTCAGAGGAGTCATAGTTGTCTTGGTGTCCTCCCTCACTAGTCTCCTTCTTCTAACTCCTTCAGAGGAGTCATAGGAGTCTTGGTGTCCTCCCTCACTAGTCTCCTTCTTCTAACTCCTTCAGAGGAGTCATAGGAGTCTTGGTGTCCTCCCTCACTAGTCTCCTTCTTCTAACTCCTTCAGAGGAGTCATAGGAGTCTTGGTGTCCTCCCTCTCTAGTCTCCTTCCTGCTCGGTCTCTCAGTCTTTGAGGACGTCCTGCTCTAGTCAGATGTCCTCATGGTCCAGGTCCTTCCAGGTCTTAATGATGGTCTAACTGGACTCCTAGAGATCTTCAGGACCTTAAATGTTCTGGTTTCATCTCCTGACTGATGCTGTTCAACAACCTTCTCTCAGAGGTTCTTGGAGGTTCTTTAGTCTTCATGGTCTAGTTCTATCCAGGAGTCCTGATCCTCCAGGGACTGGACCTTCCAGATCCAGGAGTCTTTATCCTCCAATCACTGAGACACATTCACTGACCTCAGAGGATCCATTTACTGACTGTAGGACTTCTAGAACCAACTGGCTGCACCAATTAGAGCCACTTTAATGTTTAGTTATATATTTTTAATTAATCGACTTTACTTTGTAGAAATTTATCTTCACTTTGATGTGAAAAAGAACTTTTTGGTAAATTTTCGTGGAACATTTCACGTCTGCTCAAACATCTGCATCCATTCCTGTTTAAATAAACTTTCCCTGAGAGCAGCACCGAGTTTATTAGTCGATGCAGCAGCAGCAGTCTTTGTTTTAACAAGAGCCCATCTGCTGTGTGTGTGAGTCAGTGTGTGTTGTGTGTGTTGTGTGTTTTGTGTAGTGGGGGTCAAAAGCCAACAATGACCTCCTCCCCTCCGTCTTCCATCCCTCTACATCTGCCACAACCCCTGACTGTGTGTGACTAACAGCACTGTATGAAGTCACTAAGTGTGTGTTAGTGCTGGACAGATGGGGCGACGAGTGTTGATTGTCATGGAGATGAGGGCAAACCCTTTCAACACACACACACACACACACACTCAGACACACACACACACTCAGACACACTGGTCTTTAATCCAGCCGGTCTGTATCCCTGCTACTCCATCAACACACTAAACCAGAGAAAACAGCTGATCTTATGAGGTTCTTGCTGTGTAGAAATCAGTTTTTGCGTGTTTGTCTTTAAAAATAGCCATAAGCTGAGTCAGTATTTTGTCTGTCGGATGCCTCCAAGCTACGGTCGCTAAACAATAGCTGACCTAGTAATTCAGGACTAAAAATATATCGACAGGCCACACCATAATGCACCAACGGATACCATTGCTTTTAGGCCAGATGCAAGAACAAGTCGTTACATGTGAGGCTGTTTGAACGACAACATCTCAGGAACTATCTGTAATCTAGTACATCGAATAATCTGTGGTGAAAAAGCTGAAGAGGCCTGAAATTACTCAAAACCTTTGATATTTCTCCATAAAGCAACACAAGCTGTTCAAACGTCGCCATAAGATGCAGTGGTATCACGAGTATACCATCTTTTCCAGTGCAACCCTTAACGCGATTGGTATTTTGGAATTATCTTGACTTGAAGATGCCCGAAATTACTCAAGACAAATCAAAGCCACTATATTTAAGACTGTTTCTGACTTATTTTAGAATCTTTTTCGTGAAAAGTTCCATCTTTGAGCTCCCGATAACAAAAACCTGATAACCAGAAGTCAACCGGTGGTATGTTCTGGACCACATGTAGCTGCAAGACACAACTAAACATGCAGAACACTTCTAATGTGAAATACTTGGTTATGATAGTAGAACATAAAGTTGCTCTTGTTGAAGTTTCATAGCTGATTGAGAAGGTTTGACAAGTTGTAGCACAAAAACACAAATGTTGGCGGATGATTTGATCCAAGTGGAGTTCTGGAGTCTCACGATGGTTCTCCGAATACAGCCTAACCTTCCCCACACTCTTATAAACACTTCCTACACTCTTAAACCTCCATCAAGAGGAGCTTCTACAGCCATGTCCGATAATCAGTCCCTCTAGGAATTCACAACTATTAACTTAAATCCAACCAATCTCCATGAATTCTGCAATTTCGTCCAATCACCGCGACTTTTCCGCAACTTTGTCCCGCCTCCCGTGAGTTCCACCAATCACAGCAGTCCCCAGTAATGCACATACGTCACCAAATTCACTTCCTCGTTCATGGTTTGAAGATACAGATGCAACAAAAACTACTGCAGAACAATCCCCTGATGTTCTTCACCAAAGCGGAGCTAAACTGTTTTCACCCCGTGGAATATTGAGGTGGAACACAAACCAAAACCATCCACTGACAAACACTTTTCTACCGTAAACATATCAGGAGAATGGGTGAAACCAGCGGACCACAGACCAGACAAACCACCGTGATGAAGCTGCTGCATCCAGATCTGTGGCAGCACTGAAACAATGAAGGTCAGTTAGATTCATTAACTGACGTGACGAGCTGTGAGCGTGTGTGTGTGAACACGCGTGTGCCAGGATGTGGAATTAACTTTTTAAACTTTTAAAATTTTTAATGAATTCAAAACAAAGACAAAAAATGCAACTTTTTAGCGATTTTTTACCGTCTCCTGCAATTTTATCTCAACAAATACGATTAAAACATTGCAATTTTTTAGAAAAGCTGCTGCGAATTCAGACATTTTAGGAGCAACAATCTGGAAAAACGCCCAAGAAATCCTGGAGGGGCTGGATAATGGAACTAGCGACGCAGCGATCCACTTGGGAAAAACTCTGTCGTATCTTAAGCACACCAACACCGAGGACGTCCGGCTGCCTACCTACCAGGAAACTGATGATGATGTTACGGTAATCCTACAGACTGTCACCGGTTCTCTGACGGTCATTTCCAGTAAACTCTCACCGTGTGGGACCAAAGGTTCTGGCTGGCTTCCATCACCGCCGATCAATCAGAGACCGACCAGCTCAAGAGGAAGTAGCTGAGTTTTCCATACGTGGGTCGACTCATCTGCTGTACGCTACGTATTTAATATACAATTTACAGTGAGACCCCGATATGACGAAGGATACTGTATATATTTATTTTAATTAGTAGCACAGCTTTCGTTTTTAGACGCCAGTTTCTGTTCTGGAGAAACCGTCAGAGATTATTTGAGGCGTCAGGTTTTTATCCTTAATAGCTCCTGAGAACATCAACATCAAACGGCCTCAAGATTTGGCTGTTTGGTCGAGTTACAGGTGGGAATTATTAACTCCAGCTTCAAAAACATCAGTGACTCCTCGTTACATGGCTGTGATTTGCTTTCTAGTTTTGATCAAATCTCCCTCTTGCCTGGAGATCAGGACAAGAAGACTTTATTCTATTTCAAAATTCTCTCTTCACCTAGAGGTCGATCATTTTGGCCGGTTGTCGAGCTTTTACAGACGAATGTGGGGAAATTTTAAAAAATGCTCTTTGGGTTAAAAGTTTAAAGCAGTGGTTCTCAACTGGTGGGTTGGGAAACAAAAGTGGGTCACGAAGCCATTTTTAGAGGGTCGCAGAAGCAAAAAGTAGTGGTATAAAGTCTTTTATTTTAAAGGACGTGTCTCTTATGACACAGTTTGCTTTAAACAGCAGGATATTTAGTGGTGGTGACACCAGTAGTTGCCCACTATTAACCTCTATATCTGTCTCTGCCAGCTTATGGGAGGAAATTTAGGCTAAAATGTCCCAGAAATTAACCAAAATGTGCTCAGAATCTGTCAAAATGGGCCAAAATATGCCCCAAAACTTGGCAAAAATGTCCAAATATTCCAAAATGAGCAAAAAACAAGCTAAAATTTCCCCAAGTTGGATCAAAGTGTGTTGAGACTCCACCCAAATAAAGCTTAATTTGTTAAAAAGAACTGCAAACTTCAACAATTTGGGTTGCAACTGTTATTAATAGAGACATAGTGGATCCTGAGGCTGAACCAGTTGAGAACCACTGGTTTAAAGGAAGCACAGCCCAAATCTAGAAATACAGCAACTACAAAAACACACTAGAGGCTCTTGGTCCAGTTATGACATTTAAAACCTCCTGCAACAACCTTTTTCTATGTTTTTCCACAGTCACACACCTTCATCCAGCTCCTGTTATACGGTGACAGCTGGGGAATCTCATACCGAGGCGGCATCACGCTCATTAAAGGTGATTAAACCAACCAACACACAGCAGCTGGTCATCAACATAGTGGGTTAAAGCTGTTCTTATTTTTACCTCCTGCAGCTCGACTCTGGACCTTTGCTGTTGCTTATCTTGTGTTTGCTGCAGAGCTGGTTGTTGCCGCTCGGATAAGAAAGCTTCTGGGACTCTTTATACTTACTCTTTACTCTTTTTTGGGTCTTTATCGAGCCTCTGGAGGTGTTTTGTCGATTTTAATTTGACGTGCAAACCAGCAGCAGCACACATCAGACGCATCATAGTTCGCTTATGAGCAACTACTGCAGTCAATTTTTGTGCAAGTGGCCGAGAAATCTTGGAGACGGTGGATAGTTTCCATCTGAATGTCACTGAGCTTCACCAAAATCTGCAGAAAATGTGCAAACAAGAACCTGAATTAATCTGCGTGTCCATCCACTACTATTAGGTGGACAATGGAAGTTAACTCATGTTGTTACCGCCAACATGTCGACTCCTGTCTATTGCTTTTCTAGAGTTTTCTGCAAAGTTGGTTGTTGCTGCTTCGATTGGAAACCTTTTGGGACTCTGTTGTGTCTGTGTCAAAGTATTTTACCTATTTTAAACCTGCAAACTGTTGATATTTCTCCATAAAGCAACACAAGCTGATCATGTTGCCGTAAAATGCAGTGGTATCACGAGTATACCATCTTTTCCAGTGCTGGTATGGGTGCAACCCTTAACGCAATTGGTATTTTGGGAGAATCTTGACTTGAAGATGCTTGAAATTACTCAAAACCTTTGATATTTCTCCATAAAGCAACACAAGCTGATCATGTTGCCGTAAAATGCAGTGGTATCACGAGTATACCATCTTTTCCAGTGCTGGTGTTGATGCAACCCTTAATGCAATTGGTATTTTGGGAGAATGTCAACTGGAAGATGCCTGAAATTATTCAAAACCTTTGATATTTCTCCATAAAACAACACAAGCAGATCAAAAGTTGCCATAAAATGCAGTGGTATCACGAGTATACCATCTTTTCCAGTGCTAGTTTGGGTGCAACCCTTAAGGAGATTGGCAGATTTGGAGAATCTTAACTTGAAGATGCTTGAAATTACTCAAAACCTTTGATATTACTCAGTAAAACAACACAAGCAGATCAAAAGTTGCCATAAAATGCAGTGGTATCATGAGTATACCATCTTTTCCAGTGCTGGTGTGGGTGCAACCCTTAATGCGATTGATATTTTGGGAGAATGTCGACTTGAAGATGCCTGAAATTATTCAAAACCTTTGATATTTCTCCATAAAACAACACATGCAGATCAAAAGTTGCCATAAAATGCAGTGGTATCACGAGTATACCATCTTTTCTAGTGCTAGTTTGGGTGCAACCCTTAATGCGATTGGTATTTTGGGAGTATCTTGACTTGAAGATGCCTGAAATTACTCAAAGTTGCCATAAAATGCAGTGGTATCACGAGTATACCATCTTTTCTAGTGCTAGTTTGGGTGCAACCCTTAAGGAGATGGCATTTTTGGAGAATCTTGACTTGAAGATCCCTGAAATTACTCAAGATAAGTCAAAGCCACTATATTTATTTCAGTTTCTCTACTTGTTTTAGAATCTTTTGGACCCTCACTGCATCTTCAGACATGTAAACCTCAGTCGGATATTCAGATCGGAAGAGATTTAGGACTTCTGGGACGTTCGGGGTTTCTTATCATGCCATGGTGAGACACTAGAATGGAGGCAGATACTCTGTTTTTCATTAACTTTCCATGCAAATGTGCACAAAGGGTCTGTTTGCTGCCAACCCATCCCTACATCTTATCTTTTAAACATTCTAAGAGCAGAATATGAATACTTCATCTACGTTACATGGACAAGAACAAGAAAATCTGTCTCCAGCAGTTTGTATCGCGTGGTCTTACTACTTATTCTGACTTTTGCATGTCAGCACGGAGGAACAAGCTGCTTTTAAATGCAATAAAGGTTTTAACAAATGTCTAAAGCTGTTGTTTTTCAGCTGAGGGGAGCCTCATTCTGTCTGAAAAAGACCCCACAGTGGCTTTAAATGTTTCAGCTTACTGGCTAAATATAAATCTCGTTCCTTCGGACTATAATGTGCCTCATATGTAACGGATCCATTAACGTCTGCTGTAGTTAAAGCGAATTTACAGCCGTGATGATCTGCAGGTGTTAAATAAATCATCGGGCTCCATTTACGGCGATGTAAAGATGATGCACACGCATATCTGTGAGAACGAGGACAAAGAAACTAAAAGGTCAGACACATGCTCGGCTTTCTCTCCTTCATCCATCTTTAACGGGATGTTTTTAATAAATCACTGACTCGATTCAACTGATTCATTCTGCCGCTGCTTCGCTTCAAACACTCGACAGACAACATGAGCGAAGGAGGAGCCTGCAGAAGGGATTATTTTCAAAGTTAAACGTGCAGAACATCAGATTATTCGATGTGCGTCATGCAAACATATGTAGTAGTGGTACAAGAGCAGTTTATATTTGATTACAAGCAACTACTTTTGTAAATTTTTGTCATCCTGATGTTTTCGTCACAGTTTCTAGACACTAGTCGTCTCTTAAATCATGTACAGGAGGATTTATTTACAAATCAGCCCCCCAGCTTTCCAGTTTCTTGCCGTAGCTTTACTTTTTTCGAGTGTCAAATATTCGATATGCACATAAAACAGGTTTTTCACTCTGACAAGTTGTTCAGAACTCATAAAAACGGAGATAACATCGACAGCAGAATCTAAAGTCCCACCACTGAGCTCAAAATTAACCCTCCACAATGATAAACGTGCAGTTAAAGGACATTAAAAGAAGATTTCCTCCTACACTGTGGCTAAATTTGTTCCGTCTTCGTAAACTGATATTCTGATTTCAGCGGCAGTGCTAAACTTAGGTTTGCTGCTTGTTCCGTGTTGTGCGTCCACGTTTCCTCGAATTTTTCTGCAGAAACTCCACCGACATTTTCTCCGAGCAGGAATAAAGAGTCAATAAAAGGGGAAAATAGAATATGCAATGATACCTTGAGGTATAGGAAATACTTAAGATAGAAAACTGCTTGTGCTCTTTTAATTTCTGTCTTTATTGTGTTTTTGGTGTTTTTGTGCTTCAATTTCAATATTTTTAATGTATTTTATTTTTACATTATTTTTCTGATTATTTATTTTATCATTTAATTATTTATTTTATTATTAATTATTTATTTTTTATGTCATTATTTTATTATTTATTTTATTATGTTATTATATTATTATTTATTTTATTTATTTATTTTATTTGTTTTGTTATTTTTTATTTTATTGTTATTATTTATTGTATTATTTATTCATTATTTATTTTATGTATTTACTTGTTTAGTTATTTATTTTATTATTTCATTATTATTTATTTTATTATGTTATTATTTACTTTATTATTTCATTATTATTTATTTTATTATTTCATTATTATTTATTTTATTATTTATTTTATTTGTTTAGTTATTATTTATTTTATTGTTATTATTTATTTTATTATTTAATTATTACTTATTTTATTATGTTATTATTTAATTATTTAATTATTATTTGTTTAGTTAGTTAGTTGTCAGGGTTAAGGTTTCCCTTCCAGATTTGCCGATATATGGTTTTTCCTCTGTCTCTACAAGGAGGACAAACTTTTTTTAAAAAAAAAATTTGGATAAACCTGAGTTAGTTGTGTTGTACCAATTTAATAAATCAATTTAAGGTGAGACAACAGTTCTCCTTTTCATCGTGTGGAAGTTCATGTCTGGTGGATTTTTTTAACTTTACATGCAGATTCACACATGATGAAGCTAAAAGATGATCATTCTAATAAATACAAGCTACTAGAGCGGCTTTAAAGGGCCATTTTGTTTTGGTTTGCTTGGAAAACTAACCAGCAAACTCCAAAAGAAGTCAAGTTTTCAGATATGAATCTCGCAATGTTCTGATCTGAGCTTCTCCTGTTGAGGTCGTTGACTTCAAGCTACACCTTTGAAAACACGTCTCGTGCTCGTTGCGATTTCTAACCGTGGATTTTTAAAAAGCTGGAGCCGGAGAGAGGAGCAGATTATCCGAGCGCCTGATTGACGGATCCTCCTGGATAATTAATACTTGAAGGCAGAAATCAGCTCTTTGTCACCTGCTGCGAGAGTCCCTCAAACAGAAACGCTAATGGAGCCGCTCGGTTAAACAGGGGCTGGACGGCGGCCAATCAGCTGTCAGAGTGGGAGGACGGAGAAGCTCGTTAGCGCGTCCAATCTGTCAGAAACCTGCCGACGAAGACACGCAGAGCGGCTGAGTCACCACGTTAGCGGAGTTAATAATACAAGAGCATTAATTCCAAATGTTCGAATCAGGCTGGGATTCTTTAAAATGTTCAAGCAAGCGGTGAAACTCTTAAAGGTTTCCTCCCAGTCGATTCTATACGTTCTAATGAGACTGGAATGTCTGAGTTGTTTTGTTTTAATGGGATGTTTAATGCGACTGTTTCTTGTGCCACACCTGAGGGGAAATAAAGAAAAAGCTTAATAAATGTGATCTGAAGTCTGGGTGGAAAATTAAATGACTTGTAAAAGGAGAAACGCAATTTGTTGAATGCGAACGAGGGTCGCGGAGGGAAGCTATAGGAGACGCAATTAAAACCAATCCAGACGTTGAAAAACATCTGATTCAGAGCCAGAACGTGAGGAGGAGGAGGAGGAGGAGGAGGAAGAAACGCCGCCAGCTGCTGTGGAAGCACAACAGCAGGACGGCGCTTAAAAACACACAATAACTGCATCCAGATCAAAGCGACGCGCGGCAGAGTGAAACCCTACGGATGTTCCCGAAAGGCTGCGGTATCATTACACCGAGAAACACAAAAGTCCCGGAAAGAACACAAACACCGGGCTCTGGTTCAGCAACAACTTTAAAGGTGGTTTTCTGTCAAATGTACTCTTGTGATACGATGTTCAAAAAAAATCTGGCAGCAACACAACGCTGATAGTAAAAGGAACATGTGCAGAATTCAAATTCATGTAGTATTTGCAATATTTGTGTCATGAATGATCAGAAACAACTATTTTATAAAGGACAACAATGAAAATGTAAATTCAGGCCACGAAGAAGAAACAAGTCAGAAAACCTCATTGAATCACTAAACTACACCTGTGATTTCCAGCCAGTCTAAATGCATCAACATGGACCTATGAGCTGTGTCTATCTATGCCTGCATCATGGCTCCACATGGAAAAGAACTGAATCGAACTGTTTAATTCTGATTGTGAGACTTCGCAAAGATGGAAAAGCATCCAAGAAGGTGGGTTAGCAACTAAAAAAAACATGAGGCATTGAAGCACATCTGTTTTTTCCAGTCACGAACATGGACCTATGGACTGTGTCTATGCCTGCATCATGGCTCCACTAGGAAACGAGTTGAACAGGGGAGCTGAAAAATCTGACTGAGTCTGCACAAAGATGGAAAAGAGTCCAAAAAGATCAACTAAAACTGACTGGAAACACAGCTGCAGCACTAATCAGGAGGTATAAACGGAGCCATAGTACCGCTAATCATGGCTGCAGTGGTCGCAACAGACAGTGCACAACCTGTACAATCTAGCTCTTTGGTTAGCGTGACATTTTCCAAAAACCCAACAAGTTTCACTGCCTAAACGGAACCAGAAAGTAAGAGAAAATACACAACATGAGAAAACAAAACTTAATTCTGGGACTGATGGAGAAACTCTGGTCTTCTTGGTAAAAGTCTGGACTTTGCCGCTCTTTCAAAGTGCAATGAATGCATAGTCCTGACAGTGAAGAACAGAGGTGGGTGTTTGATGATACGAGGCTGCATGAATGTTTGTAGATCTACCAAAATATCTCAAAAAAATGAAGGAGAAGCTTTTAAACTTGTATTAAAAGACTCGTATTTTGATGATCGTGGGATTGATAGTCAATCATGGGGCACTAAGTCTGGTCTTTGGGTAAAAGTCCCGTCTGTAACTCTTGAACTATGTCGATCTTTTAAACTTCCACCATGCCAGAAACTTTATTTCAAACAGGGGGCTTAGTTTTGGGAATTCTGTCAACTTAGAATTACACTTTGTCCCTTTCAACTGGAATTCGAATTCGAAATTACCACAGTGAATGCATAGTCCTGACAGTGAAGAACCCAGGTGGGAGTTTGACGATAACGGGCTGCATGAATGTTTGTAGATCTACCAAAATATCTCAAAAAATGGAGAAGCTTTTAAAGATGCAGTGAATTTTGTCAACTTAGAATGACACTTTGTCCCTTTAAACTGGAATTCGAATTTGAAATTACCACAGCGAATGCATCGTCCTGACAGTGAAGAACAGAGGTGGGTGTCTGACAATACGGGGCTGCACGAATGTTTGTAGATCTACTAAAATATCCAAAAAAATTGGAGGAGAAGCTTTTAAAGATGCAGTAAAAGACTTGTGGATTCTATCAACTTAGAATTACACTTTGTCTCTTTAAACTGGAATTAGAATTTGAAATTACCACAGTGAATGCATCGTCCTGACAGTGAATAACAGAGGTGGGTGTTTGATGATACGGGGCTGCATGAATATTTGTAGAAAATGGTCATATTTTAACCCAAACCATATTATTTTGCTGTCAAACCTTTACCAAGCATCTAACATGTAAAAGTGTCTAACAAAGCTGATATTTTCCTAAATGAACCACGTCGGTTTTTTGCCTAAATCCAACTAGAAAATGAATAAAAACCAAAAGTAAATGACAGAAAATGAAACCTAGCTCTCAGATTGATGCTCTCTTGTCCATCATGGGGCACTAAATCTGGTCTGCTGGCTGTAAGTCCAGTCTCTGACCTTTACCTCTGAACCATAATTGACATAAAAACGCATTTATGTTGATTCAAGCCCTGACAGCTCTTCCAAACCGCAGCAGTCAGAGAAATGCCATCATCAGTGGGAATAATTAGGCGTTGTGTGATGTCAGCAGCGTGTCATCCTGCAGCCGCGCTGTCACCTCCTGCTGCTGATGCGGTTTGACGTCGCCGCTCCAGGCTGTAAATTAACATGAACGCCACATGAGGGAGGAAACCCCGCGACGTGGCCGAGGGCGCCGCTCTGCTGCGACTCTCCCAGCGTGACCGAGGCCGGTTAAACCGATGTGACATTCCTCTGAAGTTTGATTCTGCCGGAGCAAAGTGAAACGAGGAGGGTTTCCAGGTCAGCGGAGACGGCCCGGTTGGAAGCATGCGACCGGTTCTCTGGAGGTCAGAACCTCTCCGACACCTTCTGGCTCATGATGGAGGCTGACAAGGTCGAGCTGACTGTCAAAAGCTGGATTCATGACGTTTATTTCTCTCACACTGTAAAATATGAACGTTTAGAACTGGAAATGTTGAAACTATTTACTGTTATATTACAGATTCTCCTTGTTACAGATAATAAATCACCACAAAACCAACAATTATCCAACAAAACCATAGAAAAAGTTTTAATTTGCATGCTGACTCTAAAAAAAGCCGACCAAAACTTTTAATAATATCCACATTTTTTTAAGTAGTTCTTTCTTTTACATTGTCTGACCATGAAAATACACTATTTTACTGTATTAAATCAGCTATAAATATCAATATTTGACAGATATTTGACATTATTTGGAAGAAAAAGATTAACAACATTCCACTTAAGACCCTGCAGTGTTGTTTATTTTGCATATCAGGGATTAAACCCGTCAAAATATATATAAAATACTACTTTAATTGGCTGGAATACATTTTAAAGCCGAGACCCTACTAAGTTTTAATTAATAGAGAGAAACCTAATTAATACAGTAATGAAGCTACACATTACAGTATTACAAATTGCATAATTTAACCTAATTAATATAAATATTTTTAGCTAAAACCCTACAGCGTTATTAATTTACAGCTCTTTTTATTATTATTATATTTACAATTTTAACGTTATATTACTAGATTTAACACAAATTGTAGTATAATATAGGACATCTATTTATAACTATAAAACAGAGGATCTTTCTTTGCCATGGTTACAATAATAAATGCATGTTTACCATATCATTTGAACCGTGGTCCAATGTTTTGTTGGGCCGTCCATCCACCCCGACCTCCTCCCTCTGTCCATTTGGTCCATATAAATGTAGGTACGGGTCAAAATAAACTGACTGCACCAGCTGTATATAGCATTATTTTTTATTGTATGAGCCAGTCCTTTAGTCAAGAAGGAATAAAGGTACTAACGTCAAGATCTTTCTTCTACTAAAATTTTAATCTACATCAGCCTGCAAAACACACCTGCTGACAAAACCATATACAAACAAAAAAACTGCAGAATTACACAGAAAACCAGCCTCCTACACCTGCATCCCAGGTGTTTTTTCAAAGGCAGAAGAAAATTTTGCTCCGACAGACGAAGAAAAACAACATTGGGAACCCTGGTCCAATGTTTTGCTGGCCCGTCCATCCACCTCGACCTCCTCCCTTTGTCAGTATAAATGTAGCTACGGGTCAAAATGAACTGATTGCACCAGCTGTATATAGAATTATGTTTAATTATATGAGTCAGTGCTTTAGTTAAGAAGGAATGAAGGCTCTATCTGCCCAAATATCAAGAAGACCTTTGTTCTCGTCCAGGTCAGAACAAAAGTCGCACAGCACAAACCAAAAATCGCAGAATTAGACTGAAAACCGACCTCCTACACCTGCATCCCAGGTGTTCTTTATGAGGCAGAAGGAAACTGTGCTTTCACATACGAGTAAAAGCAACACTCGGAATGCTTTATTGGCCCGTCCATCCACCTCGACCTCCTCCCTCTGCCAATATAAATGTAGCTGCGGGTCAAAATGAGCTGCTTCCACAAGCTACAGATAGCAGTATTTTTAATATATGAGTCAGTGCTTTAGTTGAGGACAGAAGGAAGGACTTAGAGGTTCCATCGCCCCAGATATCAAGATCAAGAATATAAACTGGTTGAATAAGAACTGAACGTGCTGCAAATAAAACACACCTGCTGATAAAAGTCATTCAGCGCGAAGAAAAAACTGCGGAATTAGACCGAAAACCATCCGACTAAAACTGTCTCAGGTGTTTTTCCAAAAGCAGAACCGAGGAAAACAACACCGTGTCCTTCTGTTGGTTTTAGCGTTTAATGAACAGACGAATCGAGGACGTGGAAAACACACCTGCCTTCAGAATAAAGGACAATAAATGATGGCAGGTTTGTTCATTCACTGGTGTTCCTCTCTCTTAGGAAGTCAAATCAGCGCTTCATTGAATGTCTTTGTGTTGATTCTGCTGCACCAAACCACCAAACCGGCACGTCGGCCACCAGCATGGGGCGTTTTAACCATTTAACGGCGACATGCGTTCGACCTCCGCTGGTCAGTCGGTCGGCGAGGCCTGCGGCAGGACGAGGAGGAAATAAATCACCAAAACAAAGACTCTACATCACGGAGACGCGAGGCTTCCTCCGCCAGCTCGCTGCCTGCGGATTCAGTGTGTGAGCTGCATCAGGATGCATCACTAATCTTTATAAGTGGCTATAAATCCAGCTGGCTGTTGCGGCGGCTGCAGGGTGGGGTGTTCAGGGTTCATCGCTCGCTCGCATGACGCCACGCCTCGCCGCATGAATATTTATGAGGGGGGGAAAACTGCTGCAGTCGGGCCGATTCATCTGGTCTGCGGCGCTGCACAGGAAGCCGTCGAGCCTCGCGCCGGCCGAGACGCTTCCTGGACTCCCTCCAACATGGCCGACAGTTTGTCATCTCCAGACCCCAGATTGGGCCGTTTGTTTACAGCGAGGCGAGACTCGGGGAGAATAGAAATGGGGTGGACTCTGCTTAAAAAACAGAAGCAGCAGTTTGTAATCCAGGCAGGAGGCAGACGGGGCTTTGTTCTTCCACAGGAACTCCACGTATTACCTGCCGCCACGCTGGTTTTGCATCTTACGCCTGTAGGTTGGTCGTTGATATGGATGAAGCGTCGATTCCCTACACGATGACGGAACATTTAGCTCACTAACCACAGCTTCCACAGAGTCTCGGGGATGTTTTAAAAGATATTTCACAAAGATATAATAATTTTTCAGAGAGATTGATAGAATTTGGAGGTTTTTGGTGCCTTTTTAGCCACAAAATGATGTTTCTAGACATCTAAACTGCATTGTCAATTATGTCTTGAAGCTTTTTCCAATAAACTGGGTTTGTAACGCTTCACAAATACGTTTCTAATCAGTGCATCGTTACGATTTTTTCTACTGCGTCACCGTCATTCCGATTCATCAAGTCAAGATCAACTAGTTTCATGTGAATTCTTGGGGCAAGACAAAGAAAACCCCAGTTAGGACCAACAATCTAAGTCAAAACCAACAAAACCCAAGTCAGGATCAACAATCTAAGAGGGAAGAACCAAATCAACTTCAAGTCTCAAGACAAGGAATGTAACTACCAAATAAAGTCTAGAGTCGTAACCAACAAGACCCAACTCAGGTTTGAGTTTCAAGACAAAACATGGCAGACCCAATTCAAGATCATCTAGTTTCATGAGAATTCTTGGGGCAAGACCAACAAGACCTCATTCAGGATCAGCAATCTAAGTCAAGACCAACAAGATCCCAGTCAGGATCAACAATCTAAGTCAAAACCAGTGAGAACCAAGTTGATATCAGCAATCTAAGAGGGGAGAACCAAATCAACTTCAAGTCTCAAGACAAGGAAAGCAAATCCCAAATGAAGTCTAGAGTCAAAACCAACAAGTCAACAAGTCAGGATCAACAATCTAAGTCAAGACCAACGAGACCCAAGTTGATGTCAACAATCTGAGAGGGTAGAATCAAATCAAGGTCAAGTTTCAAGACGAGGAATGTAAACCACAACTGAAATCTAGAGTCACAGCCAACAAGACCTTAGTCAGGATCAACAGTCTGGGTGGTGGGGAGCGGGGGATGAGGTGGTAGTCAAGACCAACGAGACCCCGGTTAGGTTTACCAATCTAAGTCAAGACCAACAAGACCCCAGTCAGGATCAACAATCTAAGTGAAGACCAACAAGACCCCAGTCAGGATCAACAATCTGAGAGGGAAGAACCAAATCAACTTCAAGTCTCAAGACAAGAAATATAACAACCAAATAAAGTCTAGAGTCAAAACCAACAAGACCCCAGTCAGGATCGACAAAGATTTGTTAGCCATGGGACAGAAAGACGAAAGGAGCCGGCAGGAATCACTTCTGGAGTCAATCCAAAAGGTAAAAACTCCCACCAGACAACGTGAAGCTAAAGGGATCACCGAGAAGCTGCTCAGCTTCATTGTCCTCGCTTGACTGAACACTTGCAGCCAAGATATAGTTTACCATCCAGGAGATATTTATCAGAGGCTCCCTGAACTACAGAACCGAGTGTCGACCAAGTTAGCTGAGAAGCTAAAAGGAGTTCCAGCCCTGAGCTTCACTGCAGATGTTTGGATTTCGACGATCCCATAACCTCCTCCCTTGCAGGCGGAGCTAATCAACAATAGTGATAATAATATTAAAGCAAACAGAGCTCTGGTATCGGTTAAGGTTTGGTCCTCTGGGAATTACTGGGTCTGTAAAATGATGAAAGATGTGCTGAAGAATAAGAAAAATGATTTTGGTTTCACATTTGTTGAGCTGTCATTGAATTTGAAGAACTTTTTCAGGTGTAAATGTAAAAAAAAGACCCCAAAATACCAAAAATACAACATAAAACTGAGTAAAACTGAAGCTGGAGAATCACAAACTCACTTAATAAATGAGAAAATATCAGTTCTTCTGGTAGCAATCAAGAAAAATGCCTCTCTAAAGGCAGAAAGTTCAGGTTTATCCGTTGTGGATGAAATCAAAAGTCTGGTATTCAGGTGGAAACTAAAGAATAAATGTTCAGATTAGACTCAGAACATGAACGTCGTGGAGACGTTCATCATCTGGTTTAATTTACAAACACTTTTCATCCTGAAGCATTAAAAACCTTTTTTCTCATCAGAACAAAAACACAACAAAAGCAGGGAATGGATTTTAAAAACCAGCACGAAGGAGTGAAATCAGTAGAAACCGATGACTGAAAGCCTTAATGAGCTGATTTAAAGGTGAAGGATGCAGCAGAAACCTGCGGCAGGTTCAACATGAATAATGCATGACGTTAAATTTAGACGGCTGAGAGCTCGGGACGCAAACGCTAATGTTCGGAGCCGAGGCGAATCATCCTCCTGTAAATTACCGACAGGCCTTTCTGCGTTTTGTTTTTCCATGTGAATAATGCAGAGACTTAATTAAAACACACGGCGAAGCTTTCAGGGCTGGAAACGCCACAAATCCAGGCTCTGATTTAGAAACACATCACTGTCAGAGCAGGAGAGAACTCAGATCCAGGATCAGCACATGTTCCTACTAACCGATACTTTTCAGCCTCCTGACCTGAAGCCAGACGTTTTACTGGGTTTCTATTCATGAAAGGTGGAGCTTGTTGAGGTTCTCATCTGCCTGCAACATATTTTTTCAGCACGAAAGTGAGTCCCTCCAGGAATTCGCAACAATTAACGCTAATTCAACCAATCTCTATGAATTCTGCGCCACCTTGCAATTTCGTCCAATCACCGCCACTTTTCCGCATTTTGTCCCGCCTCCCGTGAGTTCCACCAATCACAGCAGTCCCCAGTAATGCACGTACGGTCCATGTACGTCGCGGCCATTCATTCTCTCATTTTAAAATTTTAAAAATAAAATCGAAAAATAAACCGTTTCCTGTTTTTTTTCAGTGATAATACAAAATGAAAAACGGAAAATGGGCCCTAATTCATTATCCATTATCCGTTATCCATTTTAATTAGATGTGTTTGTAAATGGAAATTAAAATTAAAATACACCCATGGAAAACTTATTTCTCTACTTCCTGTTGGTTTTGGCTCCGTGACCCGTCTGACTTCTGATGAGGAAGGATCTGGTATCTAAAGCTCCAGTGTTAGCTCACTGTTAGCAGACCTTGCTGTGTGCCGTGGCCTGATGAAGACCCACTGTGGGGTCCAAACGTTGCTTGGCTCACATTGTTCACTATTTCACAGTGGACTTTTCACCAGCGTGGGGTTTATTTGTCCCTTTGGAGGGACCTTGTGGTGCCGCTAGCTCTGCCGCTAGCGCTAAATCGCTAGCGTTCGGCTGCTTTTTGGGACGTTTTTGGGGAGGTTTGGAGGTTTTATGTTACTTTAGCTTTGCCAGAAAGCAAAGTAGCGATTTAGCACTAACAGCGGAGCTAGCGCTAAATCGCTAGCGCTAAATCGCTAGGTCCGCCATTTAGCTCCTCTTTAGAAGTCAGATGGGTCACGGAGCCAAAACCAACAGGAAATAGAGAAATAAGTTTTCCACGGGTGTATTTTAATTTTAATTTCCATTTACAAACACATCTAATTAAATCAGATAATGGATAATGGATAATGAATTAGGGCCCATTTTCTGTTTTTCATTTTGTATTATCAGTGAAAAAAAGGGAAACGGTTTATTTTGCATTTTTATTTTGAAATCTCAAAATAGGAAAACGAATGGCCGCGATGTACACGGACCCACGTACGTCACCAAATTCACTTCCTTGTTTATGGTTTGAAGATGCAGACATGCCATAGTAACGTCTCTCACTTACCAACAAAAACTACTGCAGAACAATTCCCTGATGTTCTTCACCAAAGCGGAGCTAAACTGTTTTCACCCCGTGGAATATTGAGGTGGAACACAAACCAAAACCATCCACTGACAAACACTTTTCTACCGTAAACATATCAGGAGAATGGGTGAAACCAGCGGACCACAGACCAGACACGGTCTGTTTAGTTTAAGCCTGTTTCTCTTCCTTATGTGATTTTACCAGCTATTAATTCAACAATGCAGGGAATATCTATAAAATGCTACTAAATTCTTCAAATTAATTACATTTTTTACAGTGTAGGTCCGACTGGAAAGACATGCACTGGTTATTGACCTTAATTAATGAATGGGTGAGTTGGTGGAGACCAAACACGGAGCTACAAGAAGTAAAAATTAGACTTAAAATCCTAAAATCCCGACTTCAGATAATACTAACATGGTGCCTTCATCTTTAAATAAGCAACTATATACGTAAAGGTTTTTCAAAAATGATTCTCTGTTTGCATGTTTTCTCTGCTTTAGGTCAATGCAATGTTACATACGTTTCCATAGTATGAAGACGGCCTATAAAAAAGTCAAATTCATTGATTAATTGAGTAAATGATCAGCAGACGTCTGTTCAGACGCTGCTAAGAATCAAGTCAAGTGTGTTTTGACGTGAATATAAGTCCAGCTACAGCCAGCTGAGCAGTTTGATCCAGTTTAAGGACTGAATGGATTTTCTTTGTTGTTTTATGTGAGAGGATTTTCAGCATCTATCAAACTTGTGATTTGCTTCAGGTCCGCCGCCGGCTGACGAATGAAGCTCTGCTGCAGGAACCCAGGAAACCAGCTGCTGTTTGTTCTATTCTCAGGCTTGTAAATGACTTCCTGTCCACCGCTGGGCTGAGGAACCAAATTAAACCGAGCCGGGCAGCGGCGAACGCGTCGTTTCTGCCCGTCCGCCTTATTAATCCACCGCCGCCGCCGCTGCGATTAGACACTTCTAGAGTCTTTTTCATTCGGCCGAGTCATCAACCTCCAAGACCTCAGAGCTAAAGGCTTCATTTATAACAGGAGCAGAGAAACAGTCCGCTGATGCAGCGTTAAAGGGTCTGGAGGGGCTAACTCAAGACAAGACCTACGAGAAACAAGTCAGAACCTACAAGAAAAGGAGTCAGGATCAACAATCCGAGTCACGTTCAACAAGCCCCAAGTCAGGTTTGAGTTTCAAGACAAGACATGCCAGTCTTAAGTCAAGATTAACTAGTTCCATGTAAATTCTGAACAAAAGACCAACAAAACCCAAGTCAGGATCAACAAGACTCAAGTCAGGATCAACAATCTAAGTCAGGATCAACAATATAAGTCAAGATCTACTATCCCCAAGTCAGGGTTGAGTTTCTAGATGACATGGATCAGTCCTAAATCAAGATTAACTAGTTCCATGTAAATTCTTAGCAAAAGACCAATTAGACCCAAGTCAGGATCAACAAGACTCAAGTCAGGATCAACAATCTAAGTCAGGATCAACGAGAACCAAGTCAGGTTCAACAATCCAAGTCAAGATTAACTAGTACCAAGGAAATTCTTAACAAAAGACCAACAAAACCTAAGTCCGGATTAAAAAGACCAAAGTCAGGCTCAACGAGACCCAAGTCAGGGTTGAGTTTCTAGATGACACGTGTCAGTCCTAAATCAAGATTAACTAGTTCCATGTAAATTCTTAGCAAAAGACCAATGAGACCCAAGTCAGGATCAACAAGACTCAAGTCAGGTTCAACGAGAACCAAGTCAGGATTCAGTTTAAAGACAAAACACAGGAGTCCAAAGTCAAGATTAACTAGTTCTAGCATGTAATTTCTTAGCAAAAGACCAGGAAGACCCAAGTCAGGCTCATCAATCTAAGTAAAGATTAACAAAACCCAAGTCAGAATCAAAAAGTCCCAAGTCAGGATTGAGTTTCTAGATAAGACATGGCAGTCCCAAGTCAGGATAGCAAAGGACCAACAAGACCCAAATCAGGATCAACAAGCTAAGATTAACCAAGTCAGAAATAAGTTTCAGGACAAAATATGGCAGTGCAAAGGCAAGACTATCTAGTCCCATGTAAATTCGTAGCAAAAAAAACAACAAGACCCAAGTCATTGAGTTTCTAGACCAGACGGGGGAGTCCCAAGTCAAGATTAACTAGTTCCATGTAAATTCTTAGCAAAAGACCAACAAAACCCCAGTCAGGACCAACAGGACTCAAGTCAGGATCAACGAAAATCTGATCAGGTTCAACAATCCGAGTCAAGATCAACAAGACCGAAGTTGGGTTCAACAATCTAAGTCAAGAATGACAATCCCCAAGCCAGGATTGAGTTTCTAGACAAGATGGGGCAGTCCCAAATCCAGATCTACTAGTTACATGTAAGTTCTTGGCAAAAGACCGACAACAACACCCAAGTCAGGATCAACAATCCGAGTCAAGATCAACAAGACCCAAGTCAGGATTGAGTTTCTAGTCAAGACGGGGATGTCCCAAATCCAGATCTACTAGTTACATGTAAATTCTTGACAAAACAGCAACAACAACCAAGTCAAGATCAACAATCTGAGTCAAGATCAACGAGACTGAAGTCAGGATCAACAATCCGAGTCAAGATCAATGACACCCAAGTCAGGATCAACAATCCAAGTCTAGATCAACGAGACCAAAGTCGGGATGGAGTTTCTAGACAATACGGGGCAGTCCCAAGTCAAGATTAACTAGTTATAGATAAATTCCTGGCAAAAGACCAGCAACAACCAAGTCAGGACCAAAGACACTCAAGTCAGGATCAGCAATCTGAGTCAAGATCAACTAGACCAAAGTCAGGATCAACAATCCGAGTCAAGATCAACGAGACTCAAGTCAGGATCAACAACCTAGACCAAAGTCAGGATTGAGTTTCTAGACCGGACGTGGCAGCTTCATGTCAAGATCAACTAGTTCCACGTCAACTCCTAGCAAAGACCGACAAGTCTCGAGTCACGATCAACAACCTGAGAGGGAAAAACCAAATTGATGTTCAGGATTAGGGAAAAAAAATCCCAAATCAAGTCTCAAGTCAAAACCAACAAGTTTGGTACCAAAATTAGCTGGTTAGAGTTTGGAAAAACATAACGGTTGTGGTTAAAATACGACGTTTGAAGCTTCAGAAGTGAAGATACGTCGATTAGAAATGCATTTGTGTTGCATTAAAAGCAAACAGAAAAGATGCTTCCCTTCAGAACCTATTAAAGATTCAGTTTAGCTCTAATTTTCCAGCCTGCAGGTCCAAAAACCCTTCTGAGGTTTTGGTAATTTAATTCTGAATTTCCCCCCTAAAAAGACAAATTAAGGCTTTACTCCGGCGTAGAAATGCTGTCGGACTGAACGGGAACTTGGAAGATTCACATCTCGGCTAATTGCTCAGGTATTTCCTCCTTCGTACACAATTAGCGCGCCGCCGTGGAGGGTGGGAGGCTGAGGTGTAAATTAACATCTCCTTGGTGTTAAAAGCCTGCTGTGTCTCTAATGGATCGTCTCTGACTTTATTATTCAGCTCTGCGTATTAATGAAAAGGCTTTACTGCTCTGAGCTTTTAGCTTTAATGTGATTCTTGATTAAATTTAGCTCCCTTTGCTTCCATTGTTTGTTGTTTTTGCCGCCGCGGCTTCGTGAGTTTCTGGGGAAGGTTGAGGACTCTTAATCAAGACCGAGGCCGGAGTCTGGGTCTTTTTTTTTTTATTTCTAAAAGCAGCAGAGATGCATGAAGCGGGCGTGCACGTGAGCGCGAGCGGCTCTGAATCCTCCGTGGAAGCCTCCGGATAATTACTGCACTAATATGGATCTTCATGAATACTGCAGCGTTAATCCACTATGGAGGTCCAACCACTGGGACCACCAATATCTATTATTAAAACCCAACCAACCAACCAACCAACCAACCTGCCACCATTCCAGCACCATTGCATCCATTAAAGTGTGATTTATTCTTAATGCATCACAGGAAATGGGTTTAATAGCACCAGTATTTACTCATTTATTGGCCCTTTTTCCACTTAAATGTAGAGTTCTGATCGGGTTCTTCCATCTCAGATCATCAGGGTCCTTCTGGTCAAACCAGCTCTGATGTGCTTGAAACTTTTTTTATCATAAACTATGACTAGCTAAAATGCTAGCTGCTAATTTTTAGCTTCACATATCGAACACTTTCCGAGATAAGCCTTTATAGGTTTTTTCTCGCATTAAATCTGAGTCTGTTTGAACGACAACATCTCAGGAACTATTAGAAATAAAAACCTGAAATGTTCTCTATTATTTCTTATGTCGTTGATTCCGAATCTGGAATATCGGACAAGTAGATCAAATGTTAGTTGGAATATTAAAAAAAAAAATTAAGGCGTCAGTTTGTGTTTCTATGTTTGGGTTTGTGCCTCGTTTTTGTTGTTTCGTGTCTAATTTTTTCTAATTTTGTGGAACTTTTTTGCCATTTTTGGGCCCCAGTTGTTTCATTTCATGTCTTCTTGTATTTGTTTGCTTGTCTTCTCATCTGCATGTGTCATTTTTTGTTCTTGGTGTCCTGTTTCAGCGTCTCAGTTGAAATGGAAAACAGAAAAACGAAGCCGCCGTGAAAAGTCCCACCTCTGATCTCGCATTAACTAAAAAATGAATAACGCACAAGTCGACTAGTGATACTTTCTCAACCACATGTAGCTGCATGTCACAATAATACAAAACTAAACATGTAGAATAGTTTAATATGAAATACTTGGACACAAGAATGAAGAAAAGAAAGTTGTTTTCATGGAACTTTCATAACTGATTGAGCAGGTTTGACAAGTTGTACCACAAAACCTCCACCAAGCAGCTTCAGTCCACCCCAACACAATCTCCCAACTCCTGGATCCAGACGGTGATCCGGATCAGTCCCAACATTTCATCATTTGTTCCTTGTCCCATTTCACACATTTCCTGAAAATTTCATCCAAATCTGTCCATGAGTTTTTGAGTTATTTTGAACACAAACAAACAAACAAACAAACCAACGCAGGCAAAAACATAACCTCCTTGGTGGAGGTAATAATAAGGCTGACCTTAAGGCCAAGTACGGTGTAGTTCCAAGTAGCCTAGAGTGGCTAAGTTAGCTAACCAACAGTATGTTAGCTTACCTGCTTTACAAACCTAATATTAGGGCTGGTCCCCAATATAGGAATATCTGAATATTGGTTGGTTGTGGTGGGATTCAGATAATAATTCTGATATTCGAATAGTCCTGTGTGCTGCCACCGGCACTGTCGAGCGCTCTCGAGGCTCTAGAACGCCGCCGTGGTTCTAGTAAGTGGACCTTCCAACTCCTGTGTCGAAAACTCGAAACGCTTTCCAACAGGTCAGAGTTTCAACTTTGGGTAGATGAAAGTAAAACTAGAAAAGCCCTCAGAGAGCGCAGACCTCCACCAAGCAGCTTCAGTCCACCTCAACACAATCTACCAATGACAAAGTATCCTCACATTCAAAAAAACATCCTGGATCCAGACGGTGATCCGGATCACTCCCAGAATGTCATCATTTGTCCTATGTCACACATTTCCTGAACATTTCATCCAAATCCATCCATAACTTTTCCAGTTATTTTGAACACAAACAAACAAAGAAACAAACCAACGCCAGCAAAAACATGACCTCCTTGGTGGAGGTAACTAGCAAAGAGGAACTGATATGATGTAGCTACAGGGCCACAAGGACTGTGCAGACAGGAGGTCGGGGTGGGTTGATGGGTCAACAAAACATTGGACTTTACCATGGGCATCTTCATCCTTACGCTTTTGAATTCTTTTTCACAAAACCAAAAAGCGCAATATGAAAACAACCTTTGCTTTTTTTTGTCAGTATTTTTTTTTTTTTTTTGAGTGTAGAATGGAATCACTGCTGCCCCTAGTGGCGGCTGGGAGAAACACATCATCTAAACTGCCACCGACCGTCAGATACTGGAATTAACAGGGCAAGTGGAAAAAACTCAAAAAGGATTAACCCTGCTGCTAGTCTGGTCGTCTAAACGAGCTACACAATAATGACTTTGCAGACATTTAGCCAGTTTGCCGCCACTGTGGATCTTTTTCTCTAAGGTTAGCAAGACTGTCAACAACTCCAGAGAGCAGTGCTTTTCCCACTCCGCTACTTGACTTGAAAATGAATCAATACAGTTTAAATTGTTGCCCCCCTCCTCCCCCCCCCAAGTCTTTACTTTGCTTGCAATTTTGTGGATTACACAGTAATGGCAATGGAAGTGAAACTAGAGCTGAGAGGGTTCCTCAAGTTGTTCCTCAAGTCATTATTTAAATGAAAATGAGAAAACATTCATTTTCCAGCCTCTGAAATGTGAGCAAACAAGCCAACGCCGGCAAAAACATAACCTCCTTATGTAATAATAAGGCTGACCTTAAGGCCAAGTATGGTGGAGTTCCAAGTAGCCTAGAGTGGCTAAAGGCCGGCACACACTACAGGATTTGTTCAAACCTTCTCAGATTTAGAGATCACACACTTGAAGATAACAAAAGACAGATCGCACAAGATCTCTCTCTTCTGATCTTATAGTGTGCTGTTAGCGAACCACACGCTAACAGATCCTTCATCAGACTATCAGGTTCTTCACGCTCAATATTCCGAATCTCGCGTAGTCAAACGTGACTTCAGTGGAAACAAACACGATGGAATAACGGCGCTATAAATAACGGCGTTCCTTTCTTCAGTAACCAGTAATCTAATTGATTACTCTTCCCATCATTATAACTTTGTTACCGTTGCTGCCAAAAATGTGTCTCGTTACTAGAATTGAAGCTGTTTTTCCATCAGACCATCCAGATCTCTGAGCCGAGGGCCAGAGATTCTTTAGGGCTGTCAGAATTGACGCGTTAGTGTGGATTAATCCATCATCATGATTAATCTGATTAAAATTTTTAGCGACGGTAACTCTACTTGTTTGTTTTTACTTCCTGTTCCGTCAGTCAGCTGACTCAGCTCGCGTTCTGATTGGCTTAAATCTGGTAACATCACACACTGAGTGTGCTCGCCCCACACACTACAGGGTTTATAGTAGCAGATATTAAACATGTTCATCTACGATCTCTCCTTCCGAGCAGATCGAAACGGACAAAATCACTCTTAACACACCACAGGAAAATCAGACATGATGTCGTTTGCAAACATCCGACCATCGGGCCTTTGCTGGCTTTGATCGTAAGGAGATCGGGACAAAAATCGGCCCAATTATCCTGTAGCGTGTGCCGGCCTTAAGTTAGCTAACCAACAGTATGGTAGCTTAGCTGCTTTACAAACCTAATATCAGGGCTGGTCCCCAATATCCCAATATTGGTTGGTTGTGGTGGTATTGGGATAATAATTTTGATATTCCAATAGTCCTGCGCGTCACTGCTGAGCGTTGCCGAACGTTGCCGAGCGTTGCCGAGCGTTGCCAAGCGTTGCCAAGCGTTGCCGAGCGTTGCCGAGCTCTAAAACGCCACCGTGGTTCTAGTACATGGACCTGCCAACTCCAGTGTCAGAAACTCTAAACGCTGTGTTTCAACTTCAGGTAGATAAAAATAAAAGTAGAAAAGCCCTCAGAGAACACAAACAAACAAACAAACAAACCAACGCCAGCAAAAACACGACCTCCTTGGTGGAAGTAAACATTAGCACCAATAAGTTCTGGAGTTCTCATCCCGGTGTTGGACGACGTTCAAAGGCACGAGGACTTAACAGAAGCTTTCAAGACGGTTCACGGGAAATATTTGATATATGAAGCTAAAACTTCACAAATATCTGTATCAATATGTTTATTTTACGCTGTAGAAGAATCAGCTGATCAGAGACGGTCAGTAGAAATGTTATTTAAGGTGGAAATGCTCAGATCCAGACATTAAAAGAAGAAGATCGTAATAGAAAACCTTCACTCCAAGCTGAGTGTCGCTGCTTTGGACTGAATATTTCTCCCTGTGATGTTTTCCTCTGATCAAACCTATCGATCGCTGCCACTGACTGATAGGAGGAAGGCTGGACTCGGATCAATGCTCTGATATCAGCATAAAAATTAGAATCATTTCCAGCAGCGGTCTGATCAGCAGCTTCTCCCCCGAGCCGATCGATAACCTATCACCAATAGGAGGCCAGGGCTATTGATCAGCAGGGAGACGCCATTTGTTCCATTTAGAGAAGAGGTGGATCAGGAGGAGGAGGAGGAGGAGGAGGAAGGAGGAGGAGAAAAAAGAGTAGGTGGAGGAAGAGGAGAAAAGAGAAGAGGTGGAGGAGGAGGAGAAGGAAGAGGAGGAAGAGGAGGAGAAAAAAGAGTAGGTGGAGGAAGAGAAAGAAGAAAAGGAGGATTAGGAGGGAGAAGAAGAGGAGGAGGATGAGGAAGAGGAGGAGGAGGAGGATAAAAGAGAGGAGGTGGAGGAGGAGGAGGAAGAGAAAGAAGAAGAAGAAGACGAGAATTAGGAGGGAGAAGAAGAGGAGGAGGAAGATGAGGAGAAAAAAGAGTAGGTGGAGGAAGAGGAGGAGGAGGAAGAGGAGGAGGAGGAAGAGGAGGAGGAGGGAGAAGAGGAGGAGGAGAAAAGAGAGTATGTGGAGGAAGACGAGGAGGTGGAGGAAGACGAGGAGGAGGAGGAGGAGAACAAGAAGAGGAGGATTAGGAGGGAGAAGAAGAGGAGGAGGAGGAAGACGAGGAAGAGAAGGAAAGTCAGGAGGAAGAAGAGGAGAAAAGAGAAGAGGTGGAGGAGGAGGAGGAGAAAGAGGAGGAAGGGGAGGAGGAAGACGAGGAGGAGGAGGAGAAAAGAGAGGAGGTGGAGGAAGACGAGGAGGAGGAGGAGGAGGGAAAAGAAGAGGAGGAGGAGGAAGAAGAGGAGGAGGAGAAAGAGGAGGAAGGGGAGGAGGAAGAGGAGGAGGAGGAGGAGAAAAGAGAGGAGGTGGAGGAGGAGGAGGGAAAAGAAGAGGAGGAGGAGAAAAGAGAGGAGGAGGAGGAAGACAAGGAAGAGAAGGAATGTCAGGAGGAAGAAGAGGAGAAATGAGAAGAGGAGGAGGAGGAGGAGGAGGAGGAGAAAAAGAGAGGAGGTGGAGAAGGATGAGGAAGAAGAGGAGGAGAAGGAAGACGAGGAAGAGAAGGACAGTTAGGAGGAAGAGGAGGTAGAAGAAAAAGAGGAGGAGGAGGAGGATGGAGAAGAAGATGGGGAGGAAGAAGAGGAGAAGAAAGAAGAGGAGGAGGAGTTTCAGGAGGAAGAAGAGGAAGACAAGGAAGGGGAAGAGAGGGGTAAGAGGAAGAGGAGGAGGACGAGGGTCAGGAGGAAGAGGAGGAAGAAGAGGAGGAGGAAGAGGAGGAGGAGGACAAAAAAGAAAAGGAGGAGGAAGAGGAAGGAAGAGGAGGAGGAAGAGGAAGAAGGGGGATGATGAGTCAGGAGGTTGAAGCTGGTTATAATAATAATAAATGACATGAACAGTTTCAGTCTGTGTTTTAATGTAAATTAATGTGTTTTCTGTCATTTAACTGTTTATTATTAACATGTAATTTAACTAAAAGCTGCTCAGTAGCGTGTTTTTCACATGTTTTTATCATGTTGTAACGTTGATTTTGAGGCTTTAAGTCATTTTTTTAAGTCGTCAAACTGAACGGCGTTTTCCATTTTCCAGCCAGAGAACTCAGAACTCTTCCCATCAAGCTGCTTTTGTGCAAAACAAACCGACTGCGTTTCCAGAAACCTTGAAAACTTGTGGAGGCGAAGTTTCAACAAAAGCAAAAGTACGACGAAGTGCAGCGGAGCAGGCTGGGAGAATAACAAACCACGGCGACCTTCCTCGGAGTCAGACGTGGAGCGAGCAGCGTCTTTGTTCCGTTCTCTGAAATGTGTTGTTCTGCAGCGTCGCGGCGTCAGAACCCAGTAAACCTGAACGCCTGGTGAATAATTGACCGAGCTAATAAAGCGAGAACAAGCAGCCGTGGAGGAAAAGAACATCGGAACGTGTCCACGGGATCGATGTCGCCATAGAAACTGAAGCCGCCGGAAAACCGACGTTTCAACGAGCTTTAATCAAACAAACCGAGGCTGAGCAGAGAGTCGACGCGCTTCAATCCGCCTGGTTGTTCAAGAGTTAAGAAATAAACTCCTAGCTGCACTTCTGGTGGTGTTTTTCTCACATTTCTGCTCATTTTTCTCTGCAGTCTGAAGTCCTGCAGCTCTGTGGAAGCAGAACAACCACGAAGAAGGAGAAAGAACCCAGACATGTATCCCAGATTACTCAGAAAGACTCAATACCTGTGAAAATTACTCAAAAACTGCCCAATATTCCTCAAAATGATGAACGAAAACATACAAAAATGACTCAAAGAATGATCCAAGTGACCCAAAACTTCTCAAATGACTTGAAATTTGTCCAAGATTCCTCAAAATGACTTAAAACTTGTCTAAATTACTCAGAATTTGTCTAAAATCCCTTAAAAATAGTTCCAAATGACTTAAAACTTGTCCAAAATGATCCAAAAGTGATCCCACATGACACGAAGCACGTCCAAGACGACTCAAAATGAGTTCAATTACTAAAACTTTCTTCAAAATGTCTTAAAATTTGTCAACAAGTCCTTAAAATTTGTCAAAAATGACTCATAACTTGTCCAAAATTATTTTAAAATGGTTCCAAATGACACAAAACTTGTCCAAGATAAGTCAAAATTACATAAAATACCAAAAATCTATTCAAAATGTCTTAAAATTTGCCAGAAATTACTTAGAACTTGTCCAGAATGACTCAAAGAATGACCCTTAATTTCTTAAATGTCTTAAAATTTGTCAAAAATGACTCATAACTTGTCCAAAGTCATTTTAAAACAATTTGAAATGACTTAGAAATGGTTCCAAATGACAAATAACTTGTCCAGGATGACTCAAAATGACCTAAACTGGTCCAAAAATTCCTCATAATTTGTCAAAAAATACTTCAAAAACTACTTAAATCTGGTCCAAAATGATCCACAAATAGTTGCAAATGACCTAAAAATGATCCCAGATCAAATGAAATGTGTCCAAGATGACTCAGAATGACTTGAATTACGAAAGATTTCTTCAAAATGTCTTGAAATTGGTCAAAAATTACCCACAACTTGTAAAAAATGACTCAAAGAATGTTTCAAAACACCCAAGATTCCTCAGAATTACTTAAAACTCATCAAAATCACCCATAACTTGGACAAATTCCTTTAAAAATAGTTTGAAATGACTTAAAAATGGTTCCAAACTACACAAAACTTGTCCAGGATCACTCAAAACAACCGTAACTGGTCCAAAATGATCCACAAATAGTTGCAAATGACCTAAAAACTATCCTGAATGAAACGAAACGTGTCCAAGATGACTCAAAATTACATAAATTACTAAAAATGTATTTGAAATGTCTTAAAGTTGGTCAAAAATTACTCACAACTTGTCCAAAATCATTTTAAAACTGTTTGAAATGACTTAGAAATGGTTCCAAAAGACAAATAACTTGTCCAGGATCACTCAAAACGACCTAAACTGGTCCAAAATGACTCATAATTTTTTAGAAAATGACTTGGATCCTGTCCAAAGCGACCTAAAAGTTTGGTCCAAGATTGAAAATGTGTTCCAGTTTGTTCCAAATGACTCAGAACTTGTCAAAAATTACTCCAAAATGTTCCCAAATGACCCAAAACCCTCCAAGACTCCTCAAAATGACTTCAGACTCGTCCAAAACTACTCAGACGTGTTCGATCTTGGACAAGTTTCGATTCATTTGGGACCGTTCTTAAGTAATTTCGGACACATTCGTACTAATTCAAGTCATTTTGAGGAACCTTTGTCTAGTCTTTTGGTGACTTGGAACACATTTTTAATCATGGACCAACCTTTTCGGTAGTTTTGGACGAGTTCTAAGTCACTTTGACAGGTTTGGAGGTTTAACCTGCCCAAGACTCCTTAAGATGACTTCAAACTCGTCCACAATGACTTCAAACATTTCCAAAACTGCTTCTAACCTTTTAAAAGTGACAGAAAATTGTTCCAAATGACCCAAAACTTGTCCAAGACCACTCAAAATGACTTAAATGACTAAAACTGTAACTGAAAATGAGTCAGAACTTGTCCAAAACCTCTCAAAAACACATCAAGATGACCCAAAAATGGTCCCAAATGAAACAAAGCCCGTCCACAATTCCTGAAGATGACTTCAACGTGTTCGATCTTGGACAAGTTTCGATTCATTTCCGACCATTTTGAGTAATTTTGGACACAGTCTTCGTATTTTAAGTCATTCTGAGGAACCTTTGTCTAGTCTTTGGGTCACTTGGAACACATTTTTAGGTGGTTTTGGACGAGTTCTAAGTCACTTTGACAGGTTTGGAGGTTTAACCTGCCCAAGACTCCTCAAGATGACTTCAAACTCGTCCAAAATGACTTAAAATACATTTAAAAGGACTTAGAACTTGTCCAAAACTACCTAAATGTTTGGTCCAAGATTGAAAAGGTGTTTCAAGTGACCCAAAACCCGTCCAAGACTCCTCAAAATGACTTCAGACTCGTCCAAAATGACTTAAACATGTTTGATCTTGGAGAAGTTTTAATTCATTTGGGACCGTTTTGAGTAAATCAAGTCATTTTGAGGAACCTTTGTCTAGTCTTTGGGTCACTTGGAACCCATTTTTAATCTTGGACCAAACTTTTCGGTGGTTTTGGACGAGTTCTACGTCATTTTGACAGGTTGGGGGGTTTAACTTGTCCAAGACTCCTCAGGTTGACTTCAAACTGACTTAAAACACGTTAAAAATGACTTCAGTGTGTTTAAACTGACTCAGACCATTTGCAGCATCATCATTTGTTTCTACTGATGCTGTATTTGGCTCCATCGATTTCCTCTGGACATGCAGATTTAAGGATCAAGCTCCTAATGTGAGGCTTTAAACTGACTTTACTCGGCTCTGATGTTTGATTTTTCCTTCCTCTTGGTGTTTCACGCGACCCGTCGGCTCCAGCTCTGCTTTTTCCCATCCGTCAGAACCAGCAGCTCCAGTCCATCCACTTAAACCTGCTCCAACCTGGCAACCCGCCACCCTCAACCTGTAGGGCCTCGGTAAATCTGTCCGTCCAGGGAGGAAACACCGAAAGACTCACCGATAACCAGGAAAGAAACAAGCACACGGGCAGATCTGGCAACCCAAACTCAACATTCAGGGTGGAAATGAAGGTGAAACTCAGGTTAAAGGATTCTTCTGGCAACCAAACCCACCAAAATTCAATAAATTCAGGGTGAAACAGCCGCAAAATCCAAGAAACCCAACAAAACACAGGTTTAAAGGGATTCTTCTGTCTAAAAGAGTACGATAGGAGGTGTTTGGGGGATTTTAAAGGCAAAATAGCAACAAACATCCAGTAAAAGTCCCTGAAACTCTTCCAGAGGAGCAGCAAAATGCATTTAAACCTGCTCCAACCTGGCAACCCACAGCCTGGACTCGATCATCCTTATTACACGCCATCATTCTGGGACAAAATCCTGCAAGATTCACTGATCAGCAGTAAAAAAAAAAGAAACAGAAGAAAGAGCAGCAGAGCTCACGATCACCACTTAAACCTGCCCCAACCTGGCAACCCACAGCCTGAACGTGATCATCCTGGGATAAACAGCAGCAAAAACCTGCAGGATTCTCTGAGAACCAGCAAAGGTCTGACCTGGCAACCCAAATGTGAACAGTACCGTCAAGATTCATCATATTCAGGGTGATAATGAAGATTAAACAGCTGGAAAACCCAGAAAAAAAACACAAAAACACAGGTTTTAAAGGATCTGTCTGTCCAACAGGTCACAGCAGGAAGTATTTGGGGTAAAATGGAAACAAAAGTCCAGTAAGATTCACTAAAACTGTCCAGAGGAGCAGCAAAATACTCCAACCTGGTAACATATAGCCTGACAGCCAGTCTGATCTGGCAACCCAAACATTAAAGCACGTCATCCAGGGGGAAAACAGAAGCTGCAGCCGCTTTAAAATTCTGAAAAACTCACTGAAACACATGGTTTAGAGGGTATTTTGGGTAAAACAGCAACAAAACTCCAGGAAGATTCATTAAAACCTGACCAGGGGAGCAGCAGAGCTCTGCAAAATTCATTTAAACCTGCTCCAACCTGGCAACCCACAGCCTAAATTTAAACATTCTGGAGGAAACAGCAGCGAAGCCCCGCAAGATTCACTGATGACTGGTCAGATCTGGCAACCCAAACCGTCAAAACCCTTCATTCGGGGTGGAAATGAAGGAAGAAACAGCTGGAAAATCCTCAACAATTCAGGAAGACCCAACCTGGCAACCCGCAGCCTGAACCTGATCATCCTGGTAGAAACTGCAGCGAAATCCTGCAAGATTCTCTGATAACCAGCGAGGGAAAAGACACACAGCCTGATCTGGCAACCCAAACCAATAAAACTCATCATATTCAGGGTGAAAATCAGGTAGAAGCAGCTGGAAAATCCTGAAAAAACTCACTAAAACACACAACAACCAAATCAAACCCAGTCAGAGCTGCAGGCGGGAGCGGTTTGGGTGATTTTAAGGGTAAAAAAGCAACAAAAATGCAGTAAAATTCAACCCACAGCCTGAAGCTGATCATCCTGAGAGAAGCCGCAGCAGAATCCTGCAAGATTCACTGATAACTGGTCTGATCTGGCAACCCACAGCATCAAAAGCCCTCATTCAGGGTGGAAGTGAAGGTGAGGCAGCTGGAAAATCCTGAAAAACTCACTAAAACGCAGAAAAACCAGCTGAAACCCGCAGACTGGAGGAGTTCTGGGTGATTTAAAGGGGAAAGAAGCAACAGAACGCAGCAGGATCCACTGAACCCGGACCAGAGGAGCACTGGGATCCACTGAAACCTGCAGCAGCCGCTCAAACCCTGCAGGTCAGCAACCTGGACACGCAACAAATGTGTCAATCCTCGCTGGTGTTGCAGCAACCGGAGCAACCAGAGCAACCGGCGACCCCCCGGGATCACTCACCGTGCGCCGGGCAGCGAGCAGCCAGCAGGCAGCAGAGCAGCAGCAGCAGGTCCGGTCCTCCGGTCCGCCTCCTCCTCCTCAGGACCAGCATCTCCCAAACAGCAGCCGTACATCCAAACCCAGACAGCTCCATGCTGCGCGCTGCAACAAGCCCTCGGTCCTCTGGCTCCAGCTCCGCTCCGCTGCAACTCTTCAGGTGTGGAGGAAAAGAAGACTGGAGGTGATAAATCCCCCGGAGGGTGATGAGTCAGGAGGACGAGGAGGCTCAACTAACCTCCCCAAAAACCAGCCCAGACCTGGGCTGCAGGATCCACAGAGACACCCAGAAATAAAAGAAAAACAAGGTTAATCTCCCAACAGCAGAGCAGCTCCCTCCTCTGAAGGACCAGATAAGTTCCAGAACTAGGAGGGCAGAGTCTCCATCACTGCTGCTGCGGGTCCCGGAACGCTGAGGCACGGAGCGGTCAGATCCACGCTGCCTTCCCGGAGGTCCGCTCCGTCTGCCGGGGAGGAGGATGGAGAGGGTCGGAAGAGAGCCGGAGCTCCAGCTGGAGAGAGAGGGAGAGGGAGAGAGAGAGCGAGGGGAGGTAGAGAGACATAGAGGCTGAATGGAGCCATTGATCTAAAGAGGCTGCAGCTAAAGCCCGGAGCGGGACTTCCAGAGGAGCGGGGCGGAGCGGCAGCTGCAGCCGGCTGAGGAGGCGCAGCGGCGGGGAGAGATTAGCTGAACTCTCCTGCCCTCTCTGGTCGCAGCCGGAACTTGTACACTTTAACCACAGGTGGGACGTTTTTATTCATCAGTCCATCTGCACAGAGCCTGAGCTGTGGGCTGTTTAGACGATGCAGATTTTAAAAAATAGTTTTAATTAGTTTTGTCATAATGGGTCAGTTAGACTCTGCATTATTAAAAATTAAAAAGCGCAGGTGGGAGACTGTGTTCATTAGTATGCATGAGTCCATTTAGGATTTGCAGACTTGTATTTATTTATTTCATATTAAAAATAGTATTTTTAGGGCAGGTGTTGGACGGTTCAGCTTTGCAATGAGTTTATTTTCCAAATAAATAAATCCAGTCACAGTGGGAGGTTGTGTTCATTAGGATGCAGCTTTTTCTGAGTCTGTTTAGGATATGCAGAGTTTTTTCAAACATGTAATTTTAAATATGGTATTTTTAAGTTGGGCAACAAGTGAGCTGCCATCAAAACTCATTATTCAGGGGGATAATGGAGATGAAACGGCTGTAAAATACAGGAAAAACTCATTAAAACGCAGAGTCTGAATGGTTTGTTCTGTCTTACAGGCAACGGTAAGAAGGGTTTGGGGGTAAAATAGCAACAAGAGTCCAGTCAGATTCATTAAAACTGATCAATTAATGCTAATTTGTGTAGCGTCTTGTAGCCGTAGTGAGGTTCCAGGTCTTACAGCGTGTTTCTCTTGCTCACCTGCCACTGGTGTCAGCATCTGTAGGCCTCAAACTAACAGCAACCTTTGGATCGGTGGCCGTCCAGGTCTTCCACCTGGTTCTGTTGGTGGAGGAAGTAGCAGCAGCCTGGTGAGGAATGGTGAGCTGGAAGCGTCCAAACGACCAGCAGCGTCCAGGAGGAAGAAACAGCAAAGACAAAAGACCTTGAAGCGGTGTTTCTGCGCCGCCTTCACAACACACCAGTCCTCCATTTCTCTCCCAGTATATATGTACACAGGGAAGTGGGCCGTCCTTCCCCGTCCAAACCGACCAATCAGATCAGAGCTCAAGCAGGAAGTTGATCAAATAAACAGCAGCTGAAGATTCTTCCAATAAAAACAGTTCACCAGTCTTTAGTAGTGAACATTCAGAATAAACAACATGCTTCCTGCTGTTTTACCTTAATTAGGAATTATCCAATCAGATTTAAGACCCGCCTCCTCATCTGGCCAATAGAACGGCTGCTTTTGAAGGTGTTTCCTCTTTAGGCTGCAGAACAACTGTTGGTTTGATAAACCATTTGTAGCTGCTGGAAATGTGAAATTAAATATAAAAATAACCTGTTGTTTGATTTATGTTCAGCCTCCTGCAGCGGTGTTTTCTTCATCTCAGTTATCATCTCGTATTTCTGGTGCCCAGTAAACCTTTACAGCATGAAATATTAACATTTATGAAGACGTCTGTGAAATTTTAGCTTCGTGGATCAAATGTCTTCAGAGATAAACCTTTTAAAACCACCCGTCGACCCGCCTTCAGCAGGTTTATTCTCACGTCGATCATCTGAGTCTGTTTGAACAACAATATCTCAGGAACCCTTCAAAATAAAAGCCTGGAATGTTCACTGTTGTTTCTCATCATGTCATTGATCCAGAATCTGTAATATCGGACAAGTAGAACGAATAATCTCTGACTATGGGTGATGGAAAGTTCCATCTTTGAGCCCATTAACAAGGAAGTTAATGATCCAGAAGTCAACTAGTGATGTTTTCTGAACTACATCACAAAAATACAAAACTAAACTTCGTTATGCTGCTGAAACCGTTCATCGCTCTCACTGTAGATACACTATAAAACCAAAAGTATTGAAACGTCTGCTTTTACATGACCTTTAATGACGTCCCATTCTTAATCTGTAGGGTTTAATATGGAGATGTTCCACCGTTTGCAGCTATAACAGCCTCAACTCTTCTGGAAGGTTTTCCACAAGGTTTAGGAATGTGTTCATGGGAATCTTTGAACATCTTCCACTGATGTTGGACCAGAAGGCCTGGCTCTCAGTCTCCACTCTAATCCATCCCAAAGGTGTTCTATTGGGTCGAGGTCAGGACTCTGAGCAGGCCAGTCCAGTTCCTCATCATGATGCTACCACCACCATGCATCATGTCATGATGCCGCCACCACCATGCTTTACATCATGATGCTGCCACCACCATGCTTCACATCATGATGCTTCCACCACCATGCTTCACATCATGATGCTTCCATCACTGTGCTTCATGTCATGATGCTGCCACCACCGTGCTTCACATCATGATGCTGCCACCACCGTGCTTCACATCATGATGCTGCCACCACCATGCTTCACATCATGATGCTTCCACCACCATGCTTCACATCATGATGCTTCCATCACTGTGCTTCATGTCATGATGCTGCCACCACCGTGCTTCACATCATGATGCTGCCACCACCGTGCTTCACATCATGATGCTTCCACCACCATGCTTCACATCATGATGCTGCCACCACCGTGCTTCACATCATGATGCTGCCACCACCATGCTTCACGTCATGATGCTGCCACCACCGTGCTTCACGTCATGATGCTGCCACCACCGTGCTTCACATCATGATGCTTCCACCAACGTGCTTCATGTCATGATGCTGCCACCACCGTGCTTCATATCATGATGCCACCACCATGCTTCATATAATGATGCTGCCACCACCGTGCTTCACATCATGATGCTTCCACCAACGTGCTTCATGTCATGATGCTGCCACCACCGTGCTTCATATCATGATGCTGCCACCACCGTGCTTCACATCATGATGCTGCCACCATTGTGCTTCATGTCATGATGCTGCCACCACCGTGCTTCACGTCATGATGCTGCCACCACCGTGCTTCACGTCATGATGCTGCCACCACCGTGCTTCACATCATGATGCTGCCACCACCATGCTTCATGTCATGATGCTGCCACCACCGTGCTTCACGTCATGATGCTGCCACCACCGTGCTTCACGTCATGATGCTGCCACCACCGTGCTTCACATCATGTCATGATGCTGCCACCACCGTGCTTCACATCATGATGCTGCCACCACCGTGCTTCACATCATGATGCTGCCACCACCGTGCTTCACATCATGATGCTGCCACCACCGTGCTTCATATCATGATGCTGCCACCACCGTGCTTCACGTCATGATGCTGCCACCACCATGCTTTACATCATGATGCTGCCACCACCGTGCTTCACATCATGATGCTTCCACCAACGTGCTTCATGTCATGATGCTGCCACCACCGTGCTTCATATCATGATGCCACCACCGTGCTTCACGTCATGATGCTGCCACCACCATGCTTCACATCATGAAGCTGCCACCACCATGCTTCACATTATGATGCTGCCACCACCATGCTTCACATCATGATGGTGCCACCACCATGCTTCATCTTGATGCTGCCACCACCGTGCTTCACATCATGATGCTGCCACCACCATGCTTCACATCATGATGGTGCCACCACCATGCTTCATCTTGATGCTGCTGCCACCACCCGTGCTTCACATCATGATGCTGCCACCACCATGCTTCATCATGATGGTGCCACCCATGCACCATCTTGATGCTGCCACCACCGTGCTTCACATCATGATGCTGCCACCACCATGCTTCACATCATGATGGTGCCACCACCATGCTTCATCTTGATGCTGCCACCACCGTGCTTCACATCATGATGCTGCCACCACCGTGCTTCACGTCATGATGCTGCCACCACCGTGCTTCACGTCATGATGCTGCCACCTCCGTGCTTCATGGTGGAGATGGATTGTTTTGCATTGGTTTGATCAAAAGCTAAGAACAGGACAATTTAACATTTGACCTGAAGTTGCTGGTAAATGGACTTTTAATGGATCTCTATTTCTGAGAGATCCGTAGAGCACGACTGAATGAAATTCCATCACATTGCATTTAATATTTAAGACTTTTCTGTTCACTTTTCACTCAATAATGGTCTGAACTGACAAGAGTAGTTATCCTTATTGGACCAAACAGATTCTCACACCAGCTGATTCTCTTTAACATCATTTCAAGGCTGCCATGAACAACCTTGGTGTCTGGTTTGATAATAATCTGAGTTTTGAGCATCACGGTTTTATCAAATACTCTAAAAATATGGTTTATTTAACAGACTGAGACCATTTCCCTGGCTTTTTTTTATGTCTTCAGGTTTATACTATTAATACCTACCTGAAAAAAACATCAACTGTCAGTCGACCTCCGTTAGTTCAGAACTCAGCTGCCAGGTTTCTCTTTGAATCTTTATTTTCTTTGAATTGTCTTGTATTCCTTCCAGTGGTGTTTCTACCTCTTCTAACGCTGTGTTGGTTTTATGCCTCGTGTTTGTTGCTGTTTTCATTTTCAGTTTGGTTTCCTCCACTGGTTACTGACAGCCATCTTTAATGCTATAAATTCATGAGGGTTTGCTGCGACTGAAATGAGGGGATGAGGGTCCCTCGCCTCGTGATGAATATCTTGAACCTATTATCTGCTGCACAGGAGCCACAGGCAACGAATAATTTAGATTAGGGGAAACTCCAGTGCATTGTGGGGCATATGAAACTGGAGTTAGCTGGAGGACAAGATGCTGTGATTTAGACTGCAGAGATAGAAGCTGATATGTCTGGAGCAGTATAAGTAAGAAGGTAAGTAGAAAGCAGCAAATCGATTGAGGAAATTTGTCTGTTTTTGACAAAGAGATTCTTTTAAATCAAAGTGAAAACAGACTTCAACAATGTAATGTCATTAGAAGATAAAATAAAAATGGATCCTCTGAGGTCAGTGAATGTGTCTCAGTGATTGGAGGATAAAGACTCCTGGATCTGGAAGGTCCAGTCCCTGGAGGATCAGGACTCCTGGATAGAACTAGACCATGAAGACTAAAGAACCTCCAAGAACCTCTGAGAGAAGGTTGTTGAACAGCATCAGTCAGGAGATGAAACCAGAACATTTAAGGTCCTGAAGATCTCTAGGAGTCCAGTTAGACCATCATTAAGACCTGGAAGGACCTGGACCATGAGGACATCTGACTAGAGCAGGACGTCCTCAAAGACTGAGAGACCGAGCAGGAAGGAGACTAGTGAGGGAGGAAACCAAGACTCCTATGACTCCTCTGAAGGAGTTAGAAGAAGGAGACTAGTGAGGGAGGCCACCAAGACTCCTATGACTCCTCTGAAGGAGTTAGAAGAAGGAGACTAGTGAGGGAGGACACCAAGACTCCTATGACTCCTCTGAAGGAGTTAGAAGAAGGAGACTAGTGAGGGAGGCCACCAAGACTCCTATGACTCCTCTGAAGGAGTTAGAAGAAGGAGACTAGTGAGGGAGGACACCAAGACTCCTATGACTCCTCTGAAGGAGTTAGAAGAAGGAGACTAGTGAAGGAGGACACCAAGACTCCTATGACTCCTCTGAAGGAGTTAGAAGAAGGAGACTAGTGAGGGAGGACACCAAGACTCCTATGACTCCTCTGAAGGAGTTAGAAGAAGGAGACTAGTGAGGGAGGACACCAAGACTCCTATGACTCCTCTGAAGGAGTTAGGAGACTAGTGAGGGAGGCCACCAAGACTCCTATGACTCCTCTGAAGGAGTTAGAAGAAGGAGACTAGTGAGGGAGGCCACCAAGACTCCTATGACTCCTCTGAAGGAGTTAGAAGAAGGAGACTAGTGAGGGAGGACACCAAGACTCCTATGACTCCTCTGAAGGAGTTAGAAGAAGGAGACTAGTGAGGGAGGCCACCAAGACTCCTATGACTCCTCTGAAGGACTAGATGTCAAGTTTCCTGGACACCTAACACTGCATGTCCTCACAAAGACACCGTCCCCACTATGAAGCATGGTGGTGGCAGCATCATGATGTTGGGATGTGTCTCAGCAGCAGGTCCTGGAAAGCTTGTAAAGGTCACCCAAAGATCCACGGAGATGGTTTAAAGACAACAAGGTGGATGTTGTGGAGTTCATCCAGATGTGATCAATGCTATAATTTCAACCGAAGATGCTTCTGCTGCGCTACATACTGACCTTATGGAGGTGAATCACCTGTTCTGTGTTACATGTTCCTTTATCTGACGTGGCTTTGTAGAACCCTGAATCCCTTTTCGTAAAGTCTTGTCCAAAAAGCCAAATATAATTGGCCCTAATTCGATGCTGAGGAGCCGTGGATGTTCTTTCCAGCTTGAGGAACCATGAAAATGCTGATGGTCGGGTGAACAAAGGGACGGATGGATGATTTTATTCTCATTAATGCTTCCACTATCTTGGCGTTTCCATTATCTTCAGGATATTAAACACAGGGACGGTGAGCCTCTTTGTTCTGGGCACAATGGTTTGGAGTGAAAGGCGGGAGGTTTTATGACTTCCTGTGTCTGGTCGATGACAGACGGCGGCTCCGACTCAGGTGTGATGGTTTCAGGTGTTCGACTTGATGCTGGAAACACCTTCAGCTCTGGAAACTTTCCCAGGAACTTGGCAACCTTTGCAAACGCCCACAAACACGCACACCTCCAGAGAGACGCACAAAGCTCAGGTGAAAAAATCAACACAACACACAGATCATTAGTGTGTGTTTGTGCTGTCAGTGTGAGGCCGATCAGCTGATAACGAGCCACACACTGACACACACACACAATTACCTAATTACTGATTATCAGACTGTGAACTCACAGCAGACTAAACAGCGTGCGTCTGTCTTTGTGTGCATGGGTTTGTGTATATCTGTGTGTGTGTGTGTGTGTGTGTGTGTGTGTGTGTGTGTGTGTGTGTGTGTGTGTGTGTGTGTGCTCCATATTGAAAAGCCTCCAATAGCAGCCAATTAGAACACAATGCGGCTGATAGCCTGTATTTATCAGGCTGCTGCCTCCTCCGTCCTCAAACACTCCAGAAAAGGTTTCCCTCCAACACGCTCTCTGTTTCTGTTGGCTCGATGCGTCGTTGTTCACCTACACGGTAATAAATGACTGTAAAGACGCAACGATTTTTACACGGAGCGTTTAAAAACTGTAAAATCTGAAGGTTTCTGGAGCCGGAAATGACCGATAACAGGATGCTGCTGCGGAAACTGGTGTGAGCTGAACGCAAAGTGAGACGAAAACAAGAAAAACCAAATGCAAAACGACAAAAAACAGCCAGGAAATGACAAAAAACGAGGCACAAAAGGACAAAAAAATAACAAACAGACCACAAAACACGGAGAAAACCAACAGAAATGAGACACAAAATGATTCGAACACAGAACGACAAAAAACTAGACGAAAAGACAGAAAATGACAGAAAGGAAACAAAACTGTTCAAGAGAGACAACAAAACAACACAAACCAAATGCAAAACGACATAAAAAACAGCCTCAAAAAGACCAAAACGAGACAAAATAAACACTCGACAGAAAACAAAAAACAACAAAACAAAAAACAACACAAGCCTCAAAAGAAAAATGAGACACAATCTGACAGAAAGGAGACAAAGCTGTCACAAATTAAATGACAAAATGGAAAAAAATGAGACTCAAAACGACGGAAATGAGACTCAAAACGACGGAAATGAGACTTAAAACAACAAAATGAGACTTAAAACAACAAAATGAGACTCAAAACAATAAAATGAGACTCAAAACAACAAAAATGATACTCAAAACAACAAAATGATACTCAAAACAATAAAATTAGACACAACACAACAAAAATGAGACTTAAAACAACAAAATGAGACTCAAAATAACAAAAATGAGACACAAAACAACAAAAATGATACTCAAAACAATAAAATGAGACTCAAAACAATAAAATGAGAATCAAAACAACAAAAATGATACTCAAAACAACAAAATGATACTCAAAACAATAAAATGAGACTTAAAACAACAAAAATGAGACACAAAACAACAAAAATGATACTCAAAACAATAAAATGAGACTCAAAACAACAAAATGAGACACAAAACAACAAAAATGACACTCAAAACAACAAAAATGAGACACAAAACAACAAAAATGTGACTCAAAACAACAAAAATGTGACTCAAAACAACAAAAATGAGACTTAAAACAACAAAAATGTGACTCAAAACAACAAAAATGAGACTTAAAACAACAAAAATGAGACTCAAAACAACAAAAATGTGACTGAAAACAACAAAAATGTGACTCAAAACAACAAAAATGAGACTTAAAACAACAAAAATGAGACTCAAAACAACAAAAATGTGACTCAAAACAACAAAAATGAGACTCAAAACAACAAAAATGTGACTCAAAACAACAAAAATGAGACTTAAAACAACATAAATGAGACTCAAAACAACAAAATATGAAACAAGAAAGACAGAAAATTTGTCCAAAAACAACACAAACCAAAGGAAAACGACGAAAAAAACAGCCACAAAAAGACACAAAACGACAAAAACAAAACAAAAACAAACGACAAAAACAAAAACAACACATGAGCCGCAAAAGAGAAAAGAGACACGAAGCTGTCACAAAGAGGCGCAAACAAAACGACAAAATGGCATAAAAGCGACACAAACCAAACCCAAAATGACAAAAACAAAATAAAAACGAGTCACAGAGCAACATGAATAAGACACAAAACACAACAAAGAACCACAACAACAAACCACAATTCAAAAATGAAGTAAACAAATGTTTTTATCAGTATTTATATTTTCTGCTGTGGACCTTCCTGTCAAATCCAACATGGTGGAGCAGAAACTGAAGGACCCTCGTCTGTTTAAACACCAGTGAGCTCCTTGTTCATCACTGAATCCTCATGAACATCCAGAACACTGACGGTAGACGACCTGGATCCTTCCATCCTCTCCTGCCCTGCTGGGTTTTACTCCCTAAACAGGTCAACAGGCTGGAGGTGTTCTCTGTGTTTCCATCAGCAGCAGAACAAAATGAAACCTCGGCGTTCGTCCGTGGACGGATATTAACGTCAGACGGGAAATTAAAATCCAGGTTAGCGAAGACGCCGATCGGAGACGGACCGCCGGAGATGTGAGATGAAGCTGCTGGAGGGAGGAAGAGTAATGAAACATCTGTCCATTAGAATAGAGGCCTAGAAGAACGATAATAAAACATCTGTATATTAGAATAGAGATATTTCAGCTGATTCTAATATGATGAAACTGTATAATTTATGGGCTTGGATAGATAATTTTGTTTGGATGACATTTTTCTTCCAAACATTTCAAACATCTGATAAATTAGTGTTTTTTTGTAAAAATACAATATTTTTTACTGTATTTAAATCAAAAATTCTTCATTATTCTACATATATTTGCCGTAATTTGAAAGAAAAATTATGTATATTAATTTTGTTTTTGAATTCTTATTTTATAGATTTTTGCTGGTTATAGCAATTATCAAGTAAAATCTCACAGAAATATGAAGCACGGTGGTGGCAGCATCATGATGTGAAGCATGGTGGTGGCAGCATCATGATGTGAAGCATGGTGGTGGCAGCATCATGATGTGAGGCACGGTGGTGGCAGCATCATGATGTGGAGCACGGTGGTGGCAGCATCATGATTGAAGCATGGTGGTGGCAGCATCATAATGTGAAGCACGGTGGTGGCAGCATCATGATGTGAGGCACGGTGGTGGCAGCATCATGATTGAAGCATGGTGGTGGCAGCATCATGATTGAAGCATGGTGGTGGCAGCATCATGATGTGAAGCATGGTGGTGGCAGCATCATGATGTGAAGCACGGTGGTGGCTGCATCATGATTGAAGCATGGTGGTGGCAGCATCATGACGTGAAGCATGGTGGTGGCAGCATCATGATGTGAAGCACGGTGGTGGCAGCATCATGATGTGAAGCACGGTGGTGGCAGCATCATGATGTGAAGCATGGTGGTGGCAGCATCATGATGTGAAGCACGGTGGTGGCAGCATCATGATGTGAAGCACGGTGGTGGCAGCATCGTGATGTGAAGCATGGTGGTGGCAGCATCATGATGTGAAGCATGGTGGTGGCAGCATCATGATGTGAAGCATGGTGGTGGCAGCATCATGATGTAAAGCACGGTGGTGGCAGCATCATGACATGAAGCATGGTGGTGGCAGCATCATGATGTGAAGCATGGTGGTGGCAGCATCATGATGTGAAGCATGGTGGTGGCAGCATCATGATGTAAAGCACGGTGGTGGCAGCATCATGACATGAAGCACGGTGGTGGCAGCATCATGATCTTCCTTCCATTATGTCATTACAGGAACGTTCCTTATAAGACGTTCCTGTAATGACATATATTAACAAAGGTGGAACATTGTGTCTGTCAAAGCAAGAACATTCTCAAACCAACATTCAGAAAGTGTTTTCCAGATGTTCTCGAGGCCTCAGATGACAGTACGTTCTTTAGAAGACGTTCTTGTAATCTGAGGTAGAACATTTTGCTTTTTGGTTGAAGGAACTCTTTGTAGGATGTTTCTCCAATGATAGGTGGAGAAAAGACGTTCTCAATGCAACATTCAGAATGTTCCAGATGTTCTCAAGGGCTCCAGATGACGTTCCTGTAGCGTGATGTGTTTACAAACGTGGAACGTTCTGGCTGCGATGTTCTGAGGACGTTTGGGGGACGTTCTTGAAGGAACACATGATAGAATGTTTAGTTATCCGACCTTTAAGAAGAACATCCTGGGAACTAAGAGAAAACCTCCTGCTGAAAACATCAGCAGAACTTTTTCCAGAGCGAAAGAAATCCCAGCTGGACGGCAGCCTTGGATCGGTCTAATTCCTGGTCTGTTCAGGTTCCTCTAAAGGTTTAGAACATGGACTTCCTGTTCGTCAGTGATCGCCCGTCAGGCTCTAACTCCCTTTGATTCTGCACGAACTCATCATCGGGGTCAGAAACACGAAGGAGCTGCAGGACTAACGAGTTCCTTAACGGAGGATAATCAGCCGGATCAGCCTCGTCGTCACGGAGACCCCGTTTGTTTATTTATCTCTGCGTCTCAGTGACTCACAGCTTCTTAAATCAGCGATTAGCTCAGTCGTAAATCTGTTAATTTGCATTTCAGGGTTAATTTAAAGCATCAAGAACAGACGTAAGCAACACAAATAAATGGCTTTAATGTGTTTTATGGTTGTTTACTGTTCAAGCAAGTGGATTTCAAAGTAAAGGTTTCTATATTTGGGCTTTAATGACTACTGAGCTGAGGAAAGAGTCTTGTTGACACTGTTTACATAGTTCCTGATATTATTATGGGCTGGTTTGGGTTTTTAATGCATTGTCTACTACATATATGTGTGTTTTTTCTCGAATGTGGACTTATGTTTGGGGAAAAAGCTCCTTTTTGGACGACAAAACGTATATATTTAAAGTATTACCAATAGAAAACATGGAAATTATTAAACATTAAAGAAATATTCAATAAAGACTGAAGTAAAGAGGGATTAGACTGTAGAATTCCCCCATTTATAGAGTGTTTTAAAGGCCTCATGTAGTCAAAATGAAGGTTTTTACAGGCGTATTTTTAAAAATATCCATCTTCCAGAGCTGTTTTTATCAAGATAACATCCCAGTTGGTGAATACAACAGGAAAATACCAGGGGAAAACAGGATATTGGTTTTATTTTGAAATATTTTGAGGCATATTTAGATTTTTTTTACTGGATCGAGGCAGTGAACCAAGTGTTGATGTCAGTGAATTCAGTCATCTCTGTTCTTTAAACGCCTCTAAAGTCTCATAATGTCCTTAAATCCACCAACAGAGATGATAAAAGTTGAACCTGAAGGAAAACAAAGCCTCTAAATATCAACTATGGTGGATGAAACCAATGGAAACCAGTTTAAAACCAGTCACTCTGTGTGTGTTTTGGTAAATAACACCAAAACACACACAGCTAGCAACTAATGTCCCTTGACTAGCAACTAGCATCCCTCAATTAGCAACTAGCACTTTTAGATTAGCAAGCAGCATCCCTAGGCTAGCAACTAGCATTCCTATGCTAACATATAATGTCCCTAAACTAGCAACTAATGTCCCTTGACTAGCAACTAGCACCCCTCGATTAGCAAGCATCATCCCTAGGCTAGCAACTAGCATTCCTAGGCTAGCAACTAGCATTCCTAGGCTAGCATATAATGTCCCTAAACTAGCAACTAATGTCCCTAGGCTAGCTACTGGCATTCCTTGGCTAGCAACTTATGTCTGTAGGCTAGTAAATAATGATCCTAGACTAGCAACTAGCATTCCTAGGCTAGCAACTAATGTCGTTAGGCTAGCTACTAACATTCCTTGGCTAGCAACTTATGTCCCTAGACTAGCAACTAGCATTCCTAGGCTAGCAACTAATGTCCCTAGGCTAGCAACTAGCATTCCTAGGATAGTCACTAGCATCCATAGGCTAGCCACTAGCATATTTGGGCTAGTGAAGCGCATTCCTGGCCTTGATTTTTTACTGGATCGAGGCAGTGAACCAAGTGTTAATGTCAGTGAATTCAGTCATCTCTGTTCTTTAAATGCCTCTAAAGTCTCATAATACCCTTAAATCCACCAACAGAGATGATAAAAGTTGAACCTGAAGGAAAATAAAGCCTCTAAACATCGACTATGGTGGATGGAACCAATGGAAACCAGTTTAAAACCAGTCACTCTGTGTGTGTTTTGGTAAATAATCAGCAGAATGTGAATATTCAGGTCTACAGTTGATGTTTTCCATCATGTAGAACCGTCCTGGAGCCGGACCTCCTCCTGGTGCTAATTATCAGCTCTGTCCAGGCTGCAGGAGGAATCAATGGTCGGACCGTTATCAGTTTATTAGCAGCGACTCCCCTGATAAGGCCGTAATGTAGCCGCAGTCCGAACAGCCGCTCAATGGACTCGACGGGACGCTGCTTGGCCGTCGGCTGCAGGTCGGATCATATCTAGAAAACAAAGAGCGGCCGCAAGCAGAAGATCGATGGGCGGAGGAGGAAGACCAGCAGGAGGGTAGAAAGGACAGGAAGGAAGACCAGGAGGAGGGTAGAAAGGACAGGAAGTAAGACCAGGAGGAGGGTAGAAAGGACAGGAAGGGAGGGTAGAAAGTACAGGAAGGAAGACCAACAGGTTGGTAGAAAGGACAGGAAGGAAGACCAGGAGGAGGGTAGAAAGTACAGGAAGGAAGACCAACAGGTTGGTAGAAAGGACAGGAAGGAAGACCAGGAGGAGGGTAGAAAGGACAGGAAGTAAGACCAGGAGGAGGGTAGAAAGGACAGGAAGGGAGGGTAGAAAGTACAGGAAGGAAGACTAGGAGGAGGGTAGAAAGGACAGGAAGGAAGACCAGGAGGAGGGTAGAAAGGACAGGAATGAAGACCAACAGGTGGGTAGAAAGTACAGGAAAGGAGGGTAGAAAGTACAGGAAGGAAGACCAGGAGGAGGGTAGAAAACACAGGAAGTAAGACCAGGAGGAGGGTAGAAAGGACAGGAAGGAAGACCAACAGGAGGGTAGAAAGGACAGGAAGGAAGACCAGGAGGAGGGTAGAAAGGACAGGAAGGAAGACCAGGAGGAGGGTAGAAAGGACAGGAAGTAAGACCAGGAGGAGGGTAGAAAGTACAGGAAGGGAGGGTAGAAAGTACAGGAAGGAAGACCAGGAGGAGGGTAGAAAGGACAGGAAGGAAGACCAGGAGGAGGGTAGAAAGTACAGGAAGGGAGGGTAGAAATGACAGGAAGTAAGACCAGGAGGAGGGTAGAAAGGACAGGAAGTAAGACCAGGAGGAGGGTAGAAAGTACAGGAAGTAAGACCAGGAGGAGGGTAGAAAGGACAGGAAGTAAGACCAGGAGGAGGGTAGAAAGTACAGGAAGGGAGGGTAGAAAGTACAGGAAGGAAGACCAGGAGGAGGGTAAAAAGTACAGGAAGGGAGGGTAGAAAGGACAGGAAGTAAGACCAGGAGGAGGGTAGAAAGTACAGGAAGACTAACAGGATGGTAGAAAGGACAGGAAGGAAGACCAACAGGAGGGTAGAAAGTACAGGAAAGAAGACCAGCAGTAGGGTAGAAAGGACAGGAAGGAAGACCAGGAGGAGGGTAGAAAGTACAGGAAGGAAGACCAGGAGGAGGGTAGAAAGGACAGGAAGGAAGACCAACAGGAGGGTAGAAAGGACAGGAAGTAAGACCAGGAGGAGGGTAGAAAGTACAGGAAGACTAACAGGATGGTAGAAAGGACAGGAAGGAAGACCAACAGGAGGGTAGAATGTACAGGAAAGAAGACCAGCAGTAGGGTAGAAAGGACAGGAAGTAAGACCAGGAGGAGGGTAGAAAGGACAGGAAGGGAGGGTAGAAAGTACAGGAAGGAAGACCAGGAGGAGGGTAGAAAGGACAGGAAGGAAGACCAACAGGAGGGTAGAAAGGACAGGAAGGAAGACCAGCAGTAGGGTAGAAAGTACAGGAAGGAAGACCAGCGGTAGGGTAGAAAGTACAGGAAGGAAGACCAGCAGTAGGGTAGAAAGTACAGGAAGGAAGACCAACAGGAGGGTAGAAAGTACAGGAAGGAAGACCAGCAGTAGGGTAGAAAGTACAGGAAGGAAGACCAGGAGGAGGGTAGAAAGTACAGGAAGGAAGACCAGCAGTAGGGTAGAAAGTACAGGAAGGAAGACCAACAGGAGGGTAGAAAGTACAGGAAGGAAGACCAGGAGGAGGGTAGAAAGTACAGGAAGGAAGACCAGCGGTAGGGTAGAAAGTACAGGAAGGAAGACCAGGAGGAGGGTAGAAAGTACAGGAAGGAAGACCAACAGGAGGGTAGAAAGGACAGGAAGGAAGACCATCGTTAGCTGGATGTTAAACGTGTTTCAGAGGTAAATTCTGGACATAAGTTTGGTTAAACGACTGATAATATCAATAAAAAACAGCAAAATAATGATAAATATTCAACTCATATTTCAGCAGAACTGAACCTGAGGAACCGTCGTTTTACTGGACTGAAGGTGGAAAATGTTTCAGAACCATATATGTGAGTGTTTGCAGCAGGAAACACCAGCAGGAAGCTTCCCTCCTGTGTTTTCTATCAACATGTAGATTCTGAAAGATGCAAACGTGAAGCTGCAGACGACAGAAAGACGCTGCTGTGTTTCTGTCTGATGTGGAGTCGACAGTCGGACTTCAGGCTGGATGTACGAACGGCGGCTCGTCAGTATTCAGCTGCAGCATCAGGCGGCGCTGCCAGCATCTATCGATCAGACATTTAGCTGAATGTTCTCATCGAACAGCCGGCCGAGGCGACGTGGAGAGACTGAGAAGCAGCCTGAAGGCCGGAATAATGAGACGCAGGAAGAACAGGAGCTGCTGAGCTTTAATGCAGTTAACTGAACGATAATTATGTCCTAATTAAACCGCAGCAGACGTCCAAACAGCGCTGTGATATTAGAGTTTGTCAATTTAAAGCCAGCAGCAGCGACGTGACGCTGAAACAACCTCAGCTGAGGAGGAAACAGTGTTAACAAACCAGACTCTGATTCAGATCCTGATTGGTGGAAACTCACAGCTTCACTTCCTCATCACCTTCTGATCAGACACCAGTTTACCGTCTGGTGATTTGGAGGCGAGATATTTACTTTTACCTCTGAAACCCTCTGGATGTGTCATTAGCATCCCTAGGCTAACACCTAGCATCCCTAGGCCAACAACTAGCATCCTTAGGCTAACATTTAGCATCCATAGGCTAGCAACTAGCATCCCTAAGTCAAAACTTAGCAGACTAACATCAAGCATCCCTAATCAAGCCACTAGCATCCCTAAGCTAACACCTAGCATCCCTAGACTAACACCTAGAATCCGTAGGCTAACAACTAGCATCCCTAAGCCAACACTTAGCATCCCTAGACTAACATCTGGCATCCCTATGCTAACAACTACCATCCTTAGGCAAACAACTAGCATCTCTAACCAAGCCACTAGCATCCCGAAGCCAACACCTAGCATTCCTAGATTCTACCATCCTGAGGCTAACAACTAGCATTCCTAGGCTAACAACTCGCATCCACAGGCTAACATCTAGCATCCCTAATCAAGCCACTAGCATCACTAAGCTAACACCTAGCACCCCTAGATTCTAGCATCCCTAAACTAACATCTAGCATCCCTAGGCTAGCAACTAGCATCCTTAGGCTAACAACTAGCATCCCTAATCAAACAACTAGTATCCCTAGGCTAACAACTAGCATCCCTAATCAAGCAACTAGCATCTCTAGGCTAACAACTAGCATCCCTAGCCAAGCAACAAGCATATATAGGCTAGCAAATAGAATCACTACCTATGAACTGCCATCACTGGGCTAGCAACCCTAGACTAGTGACTAGCCTCCCTATGGTAGCAAACAGCATTCCTCAGCTAGCAGTTAGCATCCTTAGGCTAGTGACTAGCATTCCTAAGTTTATCACTAGCATCCATAGACATGTCACTAGCATCCCTAAGCTAACCAAGATCATCCCTAGACTAACAAATAGCATTCCTAAGCTAACCATCTGGCTAGCAACGGGCCTTTTTAATTTTTATTTTTATTTTTTTACAGTTAATACGTTAATTTTTTCTCATGGTTTTACCAGGTATTATCAGTGTCAGTGGAAACTTCCCCCCAAACTGTCAGTTGAAAGACAAGACAAACCTCATCCTTGTGTTTCCCAACAGAACGTGAAGCAGAACAAACTCCAGGTTTGAGTGTCCGTCCGTCCATCTTCCTCATCCTCCTCCTCGTCTTCAGTCCTCGTCACCGGTGGCAACAGTAATTTGGGGCTGTCTGACGGATGATTCAGTTCCAGGTCCACCTCAGTGTCAGACGGTGACTCTGATTACAGGCTGTCAAAGATCCTGCAGGTTCCACTTTAACTGAGACATTAACACCACAAACAGCCCATAATTACAGGCTCTGTGAGGGAGGCCTGGCCGCTCCATTCAGAAACAGCATCAGGAGATATAAATAACACAGATACGGACTTATTTCATGGGAAAACAGGTCAATTTATATCATTAACTGCTTGTTTTGATAACTGCTTGTTTTGATGCTACAGGTCAAACTATATCTGCAAACCTGAAAAATGTGCACATTTTTTAACCATTTGACAATAAAATATGAATTTACAGTCGGCAATGGCAGCTTTAATGGGTGTGCAATGGGTAGAGTCATGAAATATGTCATTTAAAAGCAGACTACTGGGGCAAATTAATAATATATCATAGAAATGTCATTTTAAAGTAGAAAAAAGTTTTAAAAAATCAACACATACAAAAAAGCAGACTTCATATCAAATAAACCTGTCTTTTCCTGTTTCATTCAATTAAAAATATATTATTATTATTACCTGACCGACTGTTAGTGAGTTTTTTGGGTGATATAATTAAAAAGAGAGAAGCCATTTAAATTTTTTGTGCAGAAATAGAAATAAAAGGAGAAAAACTATTCCTTGTAAAAGCTAACTTGCAGAAAGACAATTAGCATAGTTTAGCAGAGTAGCCACAGATTTTATTTGTGTTTTAAATTTTTAATTCCGTGGATAGTTAAAAGCATCCCCCAGGCTAGTAGCTAGCATCCCTCAACTAGCAACTAGCATTCCTTGACTAGCAACTAGCATCTCTAGGCAAGCAACTAGCATCAATTAACTCGCAACTGGCATTCCTCGACTAGCAACTAACATCCCTAGACTAGCAACTACCATTCCTAAGCTAACAACTTGCATTTCTGGGCCAGCAACTAATGTCCCTTGACTAGCAAATACCATTCCTAGGCTAGCAACTAATGTCCCTTAGGCTATCAACTGGCATTCCTAGGCTAGCAGCAAATGTGCCCAGGCTAGCAACTAGCATTCCTGGGCTAGCAACTATTGTCCTTAGACGAGCTACTAACATTCCTAGGCTAGCAACTAATGTCCTTAGGCTAACAACTAATATCCCTAGACTAGGAATTAGCGTTCTTAGGCTAGCAACTAATGTCTTTACGCTAGCATCTAATTTCCCTAGGCTAGCAGCTAGCATTCCTAGGCTAGCGACTAATGTCCCTTGACTAGCAATGAATGTCCCTTGACTAGCAACTAGCATCCCCCAATTAGCAACTAGCATTTTTAGATTAGCAAGCAGCATCCCTAGGCTAGCAACTAATGTCCCTAGACTAGCAACTCATGTCCCTTGACTAGCAACCAGTATCCCTCAATTAGCAACTAGCATTTTTAGATTAGCAAGCAGCATCCCTAGACTAGCAACTAGCATTCCTAGTTTAGCATATAATGTCCCTAAACTAGCAACTAATGTCCCTAGGCTAGCAAATAATGATCCTAGACTAGCAACTAGCATTCCTAGGATAGTCACTAGCATCCATAGGCTAGCCATTAGCATATTTGGGCTAGTGAAGAGCATTCCTCGGCTTGTCACTTATAACTCTAGACTAGCAACTCAGCATCTGGAGAAACCATACGACTGAATCACAGACCACGATACACGGGATGAGCTGAAAACAATTTGGTTTTGGCTTAATAATCAGCAAATATTAGATGTAGATTGATCCTGTTTTCCTATAGGCCACATAAACATCTCTGTTACACATGAAAACTCAAAGCTAGGTGCTAGGATCAACTGTTTTTTTACAATTTCAACCAAAAACGGATAGTTAGTTGTACAATTGGCAAGAAATGTCTGTTTAAATGAAGTTTTGACATCCGTCTATCATGGATTGACAGATCAATACGCAGGTGATCAATTTTAGCCATTGATTTATCCATTTCCTTCCATGATAAATGATGGATAAAGAGGTATGCATGGACGTCTGTCTGTCTTTTAATCTATAACATGGATGGATGAATGTTTGAGAACCGATCCCTCATCTGTTGGCCTATAACTGGTTGATATTCGTTGACTGATGAAGTACCGTCAGGGTTCCTTTGTTTATGTGAGCTCAAAGACGGGACTTTTCATGACAGCTTAATTATTTTTTCACATTTCAGCTCATTCAGACCCACAGAGGCGACAGCAGAAGCGTCCGCTCACCTCCACCTGGATCCTCTGAGCAGCCGACTGCACGGAGAAACCCGACCAGAGGAGATGAATCAGACCGACGGAAGCTAACGACCAGAGTGTTCACGTGCTGGTGACCCCCCAGGTCGGATCTATAATGAAGATCCTCTGCAGCGGCTCACTGTTCTGACCTCCACTCTGCTGCAGGAACACGCTCACCTAAATATGATGCTAACTAACTAAAGGTTTGCACGTACACCGACTGAAACCATAGAAACCGCTAATCCTGAAAGTAAAACCACATCACTGTGCGTTATGTTTGCACTATTACAGTCTAAGTGATGATTAATTAAAACATAGCGTCTGAGCTGATGGTGTTTTATGCTGAGCTGCTGCAGATGATATAACATCCAAACGTCTCAGAGTAAAACAACACATTCAGGCTGCAGATTCAGGTTTATACGCCAGAGAAGCAGCAGACGCCACGAGGAGGAAACAACCTGTGCACACAAATTACGTACTACTGACACAAAAATAAATATGCATGTAAGAAAATATGCAAAAAATAAATGTTTTAAATAAATGATGATGTTCTCTAAGCCTCTGAACTCCAAACAGTTTCTCTGTGTTTTTAGCTTTCATAGAAAATGTATTCATTTATATGTTGGGAGTAAAGAAAATATAAATATTAAAGCTGTTTTTTAACTGCATTTAAATCAGCTAAAAATACAATTTAACATTACATTAAACATTATTTTAGTTTATGTTATTTTATATAGTATTTTACATTATATTATATATTTTTAAACTATTATATTATAAATTATTTTACATTATAATGTATTGTATTATATATTATTTTACATTTTATTATTTTACATATTATTTTATATATATATATTATTTTGCATTATATTATATAGTATTTAAAATATTTTAAAATTATTTTAAATTACATATTATTTTATATTATATTATATTTTACATTATATTATTTTATATATTATTTTGCATTATTTTATATCATATATTATTTTACATATTATTTTATATTATATTGTTGTATATATTATTTTGCTTTATATTATATTATATATTGCTTTACATTATAATATATATTATTTTAAATTATATTATTTTATATATGTTTTACATTAAATGATTTTATATATTATTTTTCATAATATTATATAGTATTTTAAACATTTAAAATTATATTATATATTGTTTTACATTATAATATTTTTTTTTACATTATATTATATTTTAAATTATATTTCAACCATTTCTATTATTGTTATATTATTAATAACAACAAATAATTTTATTATTATTTCATATTGTTATTTTAATGATTATTTAGAAGAAAAAAATTAATGTACATTAAACTCTAAAAAAAAGAGAAAGAAATAGCTCAAAACTTTAAATAATGTCAACATCACAAATCAGCATTTTAACAAATAGTACTTTTTTTTAACACTTTTGCCTGTAAAATAGCAGTTGTACTGTTTTTGAATCAGCAAAATATTTTATTTTAATGATATTAGAAAAGACAAAATATGTATTTTAAAGATAAATAGTAAATAATTCTTTAAGCTATCATTTTACAAATTTAATATAAATAGATATCAAGTAAAATCACAGAAATAAAAAACATTAATTTACATGTTGACTGTAAATTAAAAAAAACAAACAAAAACAGGCCAGAACATAATATTTACTGGATTTAAATCTTTGTGTTACAGTTTCTGATTTTTTTCCAGTGTTTTTAGTGTTTGAACGTTTCCTTTCTGGCACCCTATCATCAGGTTTTCACAGCTGTTTTCTATGAGATTTATTTTTTTCCCCGTCGTACAGTCTATTTGTCTGTTCGTGCATCATCCCTGATTAAAAGCGTAGACCACATCGTCCCAGCTCTTGTTTTCAGGCCTTACTTTTCGTCTGGTTGTGATAAAAACATATTTTTCGTGGGTTTCGGCAGCGAGAACCGAACACTCCCAGCCGGTCGTCCTCAGCAGGCCTGATGCTCGGACACAGCCGGCATGTGATGTTTGTTTCATTATTAAAGCGAAGCAGCAGGACGTCTGTTGTCTCATTTCACAGGAAAACATTTATTATTGACCGTGTCAGTTTGGATCTGACGGCGGCGTGAAAACACAAACCGTCTTCTTTCATCTCTGCACACAATCCCACTGTAGAGCTGTGAAGCTGCAGGACGGGATAAACACAAAGAGCGCTGCTTCTATCACATCTCAGAACAAGAACACGGCAGCCGCTAATGCTCTTACATAAGTTCAGCCTGTTCAGTCAATTCATCTTCGGCTGGTTCAGCACCTCTTGACCTCCATCTGACTCCTGGATTAAACATCCTTCTATGTCTTATAATCATTCTATATCACTATTTCTCAGATGTTTGCTGTTATTTGAGAAAAAAACATCTTGAAAAATCGCAAATAATCCTCCTTATTTTGTTAAATTTCAGCTGTATGTATTTCAACAGACGGTAGTTTGTTTTAAATTCTAATATAAGAATGTCAAGTTACACTCTTTTACTGTAAATCATAAAAAATGTATTTAGAAATAAGGAGTCACAAGAAAAGGGACCATCAACATACCTAAGACTCCTATAAGTGGCAGCAGCATCATGAACTTAAGCATGGTGGTGGCAGCATCATGATGTGAAGCATGGTGGCAGCATCATAATAAGAAGCATGGTGGTGGCATCATCATGACGTGAAGCATGGTGGTGGCAGCTTCATAATAAGAAGCATGGTGGTGGCAGCATCATGAGGGGAAGCATGGTGGTGGCAGCATCATGACGTGAAGCATGGTGGTGGCAGCTTCATAATAAGAAGCATGGTGGTGGCAGCATCATGAGGGGAAGCATGGTGGTGGCAGCATCATGGTGTGAAGCACGGTGGTGGCAGCATCATGATGTGAAGCACGGTGGTGGCAGCATCATGATGTGAAGCACGGTGGTGGCAGCATCATGACGTGAAGCACGGTGGTGGCAGCATCATGGTGTGAAGCATGGTGGTGGCAGCATCATGAGGGGAAGCACGGTGGTGGCAGCATCATGGTGTGAAGCACGGTGGTGGCAGCATCATGACGTGTGGATGTTTTTCAGCAGCAGGTCCTGGAAGGGTTGTAAAGGCAGAGGGTAAATGAATGCAGCAGAGTCTAGAGACGTCCTGGAGGACCAAATTTTAGAACAGCTTCCATTAAATCTGCTTTATGACTTTGTGCCATAAAGCTGTGATTTACTCTGACTGGATTAAGTGGAAGTAGAAACTACATTCCTGCTGGTAAAGAGACTTGTCTTGTCTTGTTTCAGAGTTTTCACCAGCTTCTTTTCTCTTCACTCCTCTGGAAGAGTCCAGGTTTGTTTCCTTACTCCGACTCTGGGTTCAGTTACTTCCTTTCTATCTTCACAGACTCAAGCAGCGAGACGAGGCTCGTGTTTGCCTTCATCTCCAGAGCTGGATGATGAAGCAGGAAGCTGGGCGGCTGTGGGGGGTTTGGCGAACGAGTCTGATCTAATCCGCTCTGATCTGGGTTCATCTGCAGATCAATGTGGATTAAGCCTCTACATGTGGGCAGATTAGCTCCACCAGCCCCGGCTTTTACAGTTCAAACGAGCCCCCGGCTGTGTCACAGATACAGTAGAGCCACAGATAGGCGCTAATAAATCCAGCGAGGGGCATATGGAGGGAAAATGAGCGATGCAAAGCGTGGAGAATCGACCTGAAAGCAAATGAAGAGACGCTGCGTTCCCGCAGTCATTACAGCGACGGCGGCGCGACGTCTCGCTAATATGAAGATTTAATGGAGAGCCTGAGGCTGCATGTGGTCGGAGGGCGGAGAGAGGAAGACAGTGATGGAACGAAGGAGGGAGGCCAGAGAGAAACTCAATCAGACAGACAGAAATAACCAACAGGAGACGTCTCAGGAAACAAAGGGTGATTCTCAGCAGCGTCGTTTCCTCCTTGGATTGTGATCTTTGTCACTGTGGAGTCCAAGATTCCAGGATTCAAACTGGAAAAACAAGAAACAAGATTCACAGGAGACGATGCAGACGAAAACCAACCAGAACTGAAATGTTAAAGCTGCTGTCATCAATATTAAATCAATGAATAAATGTAGCGTAAAATCCAAACTCTGGAGTGGTTTCAGCATCTTTCATCTTTATTGTTTTGGTTTAGTCTCATTTAACTTCTGTACACTGAAAAACACGACGGCTGGACTCAATTTAACAACTGTAAAAACAGATGAAATGGATCCTCTGAAGTCAGTGATTGGAGGATAAAGACTCCTGGATCTGGAAGGTCCGGTCCCTGGAGGATCAGGACTCCTGGATAGAACTAGACCATGAAGACTAAAGAACCTCCAAGAACCTCTGAGAGAAGGTTGTTGAACAGAATCAGTCAGGAGATGAAACCAGAACATTTAAGGTCCTGAAGATCTCTAGGAGTCCAGTTAGACCATCATTAAGACCTGGAAGGACCTGGACCATGAGGACATCTGACTAGAGCAGGACGTCCTCAAAGACTGAGAGACCGAGCAGGAAGGAGACTAGAGAGGGAGGCCACCAAGACTCCTATGACTCCTCTGAAGGAGTTAGAAGAAGGAAACTAGTGAGGGAGGACACCAAGACTCCTATGACTCCTCTGAAGGAGTTAGAAGAAGGAGACTAGTGAGGGAGGACACCAAGACTCCTATGACTCCTCTGAAGGAGTTAGAAGAAGGAGACTAGTGAGGGAGGACACCAAGACTCCTATGACTCCTCTGAAGGAGTTAGAAGAAGGAGACTAGTGAGGGAGGACACCAAGACTCCTATGACTCCTCTGAAGGAGTTAGAAGAAGGAGACTAGTGAGGGAGGACACCAAGACTCCTATGACTCCTCTGAAGGAGATAGAAGAAGGAGACTAGTGAGGGAGGACACCAAGACTCCTATGACTCCTCTGAAGGAGTTAGAAGAAGGAGACTAGTGAGGGAGGCCACCAAGATTCCTATGACTCCTCTGAAGGAGTTAGAAGAAGGAGACTAGTGAGGGAGGACACCAAGACTCCTATGACTCCTCTGAAGGAGATACAAGAAGGAGACTAGTGAGGGAGGACACCAAGACTCCTATGACTCCTCTGAAGGAGTTAGAAGAAGGAAACTAGTGAGGGAGGCCACCAAGACTCCTATGACTCCTCTGAAGGAGTTAGAAGGAGGAGACTAGTGAGGGAGGACACCAAGACTCCTATGACTCCTCTGAAGGAGATAGAAGAAGGAGACTAGTGAGGGAGGCCACCAAGACTCCTATGACTCCTCTGAAGGAGTTAGAAGAAGGAGACTAGTGAGGGAGGACACCAAGACTCCTATGACTCATCTGAAGGAGATACAAGAAGGAGACTAGTGAGGGAGGACACCAAGACTCCTATGACTCCTCTGAAGGAGTTAGAAGAAGGAGACTAGTGAGGGAGGACACCAAGACTCCTATGACTCCTCTGAAGGAGTTAAAGAAGGAGACTAGTGAGGGAGGACACCAAGACTCCTATGACTCCTCTGAAGGAGTTACTAGAAGGAGACTAGTGAGGGAGGCCACCAAGACTCCTATGACTCCTCTGAAGGAGTTAGAAGAAGGAGACTAGTGAGGGAGGACACCAAGACTCCTATGACTCCTCTGAAGGAGTTAGAAGAAGGAGACTAGTGAGGGAGGCCACCAAGACTCCTATGACTCCTCTGAAGGAGTTAGAAGAAGGAGACTAGTGAGGGAGGCCACCAAGACTCCTATGACTCCTCTGAAGGAGTTAGAAGAAGGAGACTAGTGAGGGAGGCCACCAAGACTCCTATGACTCCTCTGAAGGAGTTAGAAGAAGGAGACTAGTGAGGGAGGACACCAAGACTCCTATGACTCCTCTGAAGGAGATAGAAGAAGGAGACTAGTGAGGGAGGACACCAAGACTCCTATGACTCCTCTGAAGGAGTTAGAAGAAGGAGACTAGTGAGGGAGGACACCAAGACTCCTATGACTCCTCTGAAGGAGTTAGAAGAAGGAGACTAGTGAGGGAGGCCACCAAGACTCCTATGACTCCTCTGAAGGAGATAGAAGAAGGAGACTAGTGAGGGAGGCCATCAAGACTCCTATGACTCTGTTCATGACTTATAGAATTATCTTGCTAACAGACAAACGGATAAACGGCGGCAAAACACAACCTCATGTTTTTGGTTATGAGGACAAGACAACTCAAAATGACCCAAGGGAGACGCAAAACGTTCAAAATGAGACACAACATGACCATGAGGCACAAAACGACACCTGCAAGACCAAATAATAAAAATCAGACTTAAAACCGACACAAAAAGACAAAAGTGAGACAGAACAACACAGACGACACAAAATGAAGCAAACAAGACACAAAAATAACAAACAAAAAATGGGACAAAAAGACAAATACAAAATGATCAAAACAAGATATAAAACAACAAAAAAGACACAAAACAACAAAAACAAGAGAAAAAACAACAAAAACAAGAGAAAAAACAACAAAACAACATACAAAACGACAAAAACACGACCAAATGAGACAAGTGAGTTAGAAAAGAAAAATGGACTAAAAAGACACGAACAAGTCACAAGAGCAGACAGATACTAACACAAAACAATAAAAACTGAGACACAGTTGTCCCAGAGAGATGTGGAACAACACAAACAGGACCAGTAGATCTCTGGTCCAGCATGGGGGTCCGGTCCTGGTGGCTGATCCTCCATGGTGGCTCTTCGTCCTGTTTCCAGCCTCTTAATCAACGACCACCATGTGGACGTCCTCATTGAAGCTCAGCTTCGGCGTCCAGAGGATCTGTTTTGTGTGGAAAAGGCCACGACTCCATGTCCCTCCTCTGAGCTGGAGAAGAGCCTCGTGGTGGACGGAGGTTTGTTGTTCCTCGGCTCCACTGCTGCTGTAAGGCGTCGATAAAGAAATGCATTCTGTAAAAACAAAAACTTGTTCCCAGTCAGATAAAAATTAATGGAAGCGGCGGCGTCACAGTGTGTCGCCAGCGGCCTCCCAGCCAGATAACTAATGTAGCCATTGAATTTCAATGAGGCCCTCTGAGGGGAAACATCCTGAATAACTCAGAGGCGCCGACAGTTGGAATCCATTTTATTGCACAGATTCCTTCCCAGCAATCACAGGTGATGTGTGCTGCGATGTTCATGGCCTTGTTAAGGAGAAACATTTACCCAGAGAGCAGCAGCCCTCAGCCTCCTCCTGCCGTCCTCTGGGGCTGCAACCAGACACACGGACTGAACATGTTCATATCAACACACATGTCAGAGAGTCACACATGGAGGAGATGGAAGCTGCTCCGGACACACGTGTTGAAGGGTTTGTAGATCACAGAGCTGACAATCAGAACAACATCAGACCTGAACGACGACAACAATCACAAACATTAAGTATAAAAGAAACATGTTTGTCTATAAAGCAGCATTTAAATGTGTCATAAAGTCGAACTAACAGGATGTTCAATGGTTTTTGACTCTTTATGGCCTTTTCATGCAGAACATGAGCTGATACTGGTGGGTCGGTGTTCCCCTGAGAGAGGTCTGGCAGGTTCGCACGCGCTCAGTAGACCCTGATGACAGGTTAACTGTTAAAACACCTGGATGGACAAAAGAGAGGAGTCAACACATAAACTATGGGAGCAAAGGTGCCACAGAGATATGTTCAATTAAGATGGAACACTGTGGGTCAAAAAACTGTAAATAATAATAATAAAAAAATTAAAATAAAATAAAATAAAATAAATAATAATAATAATAATAATAATAATAATAATAATAATAATAATAATAATAATAATAATAATAAATACATAAATTCTGGTAACAAAGGTGCCAGAAAAATATGTTATATTATGATGGAATATTTTGAGGGTAAAAAAAACAACCCCTGTAAAATAATAACAACAAAAACAACAACAACAACAACAAAAACAACAACAATAATAATAATAATAATAATTCATAATAATATTAATACCAATATAATAATAATAACAATAATAATAATAATAATAGTAATAATAAATTTTAATTTTTAATTTTATATTTTGAAAAAAGAAAAAATATTAGAAAATATTTGTAATTTTTTGTAATTTTAAAATTAATTGTAATTTTTTAAAATACAGTAAGAAAATGTCATTTCTAAAATCGAACATTTACTTCTTTTTTTTAAATACAGATTTTTATGTGGACATTTTCTACAGTTTTGTCTTTTTCTTAGTTTATTCTTTTCTTTATTTAATTTTTTTTAATTGTATAATTTACAGTTGGCATGCAAATTATAATTTTTTCCATGTATTTTAACAAAATTGGAAAATTTGTAAAATACCAGAAACAATTTTTAAAATAAATTTTCAATCTTTAACAGACATTTTCTTTCAAATAATGACAAAAATCTGTAAAATAAATTTTTTTTTTTCATTTATTACAGTTGAATGGTTTAATTTATCAGCCACATACTGTAAAAGAGCAAATTACTATCATGTATAGAACATAAACATTTGATGTGGACATTTTCTGTTGAGTTGGTTCTTCATTTATTCTTTTTAAAATGTTTATTGAATTCTTTAAAGTTGACATGTAAATTATATTTCTTCTGAGATTTTACTCAATATAATTTTTATTTTAACAAAACCAAGAAAATCTGTAAAATAACGGCATCAATTTTAAAAATATTGTTTTAATCCTTAATCGGCAGATTTTTTCTTTTGAATAATGACAAACATCTGTGAAATAATTATGCTTTTTCAGATTTAAATACAGTAAACACTGACACAGCGACTGTGTGATGCTGTCATGTCAACATGGACCAGAACCTCTGAGGAAAACACCTTGTAGAAAGTAGGTCATGAAGAATTAAGAGCTCTGAAGGCAAACCAACCTTTTACTAGCGAGGTGTTCCTAATAAAGTGGCCGCTGAGTGTAGATTCATGTCGTTGGCTCATTGAAATCAGTAAAACAGTTCATCCATTACTGAGTCGTTCCATCTCAAATCCTTTTTAGATCAATTTCTGCTCATAAACTATGAATATTCAAAATGACAGGTAGTTTTTTGGGTTTTTTGCACCACGTTTTGGAGTATTTGATGAATAACTGTTGAAACGAGGTTCTTACAGCGACACGGGATGCAGAGCTGTGAACGAAACACAAATAAAACCACGACAAAGAATAATGAAAGACAAACATTTGAAGAGTGAATCTGATTCCTGACGACGGCTTCATGTTTGGGAAACTCAGCAGAACGGAAGCATCGCACGTCGTTTCATCTCGAACAGCGTCGGCTTCAGAATCAGAGCGAGTAAAAGTTCCAGTTTAACGTGAGCTTCCTGTTTGTCTCTCCAAGTGTTCGCTGACAGTCGACTCGCCTCTTTTCAAAGCTCTGGTTTATTATCCTGCTAATGAATCCGTCGCTTGTCCGACAGACTGAAGCCTGAATGAATCGTCTGTTTCGTCATCCAGCCCTGAAAGCCGTAATCAGGCTGATCAATAGCACTCGAACGTCTATAGAGGAATGACATGTCTGCACTATAAAAGTGATCATAAATCCATCAGTTGTCAACATATATTGTTTGTTACAGACGTCAGACATGGAGGACGGACAGGCAGACATAAATAGAACAAAAGCATCCAAGCATCCTGTGTCAAAGCTACATGTGTGACGTTTTTAACAAACCAAACTGTTTGGAAATCGGTCGAAAATTCAGTGAATAATTCTACTTTAAGATTGTGGAGTACCTCTTACCTCCATAGACTTACATTCACTCCCCCCTCTGCTAGCCCTGTACCAAGATGGCGGAGCTTTAGGCACGTCCCTCCACAGTCAATGCGGCGTCTATGTATATATGTCTATGATTCAACCGGCTTACGGTTTGAGTTCCTGGTTTATCCTAAGATCCGTGGTAAAACCCGGAATGGACTACTTTCTGTTGCTTTGTGTTTGATTGATTTGGACTGGATTGGACTGAACTGTGGGGGAAACCGGGGTGGACTTTTTCTCTGAATGGACTGAACTCAACCGCACCGATCACACATTTACATTCGTACCGTCACTGTGATTATTGATTGTTTCTTTTGTAAATACACTGTTCCATGCTGAATTGGCTGTGGTCTGGTTGTTTGCCTTTGAATTCACAATATCACAATAATACAAAACTAAACATGTAGAATAGTTTAATATCAAATATTTGGTCATAAAATGAAGAATATGGGCATATTTGTCGTTTTCATGCCCCATTAATCTTGGTTTAGGGGAGGCTTGTCAAGCTGTTTTGTGTCTTTACTTTGGGAAATACTGCCTGAATGGATGAGAAATAAAAGAAACCTTCCAGGAGCCTTTATTACTAGCAGGTTATCGTCATCTTTAAAGGTTGTATTCTGCCAGTGTTGTGTCCACAGCTCGTTCCCAGAAGGCCAAAGAGGGTTCAAACAGTTCCTGCAGGTTTGGGTGTAAAATACTTTGGAATAAACCCGTGATAGTATCTCAAAATGAAACAGGACAGTTCGGTACAAACAGCATCGTCTCCTCTCAGAGTCTCACCAGTGGAGACGTTTGGCCTGAATGTGACACTAGAAGAAAAGGTCACCGAGTCAAAACCACAAAGACTCAAGAGGAGCAGCAGCGTTCAGGACAGAGGTAGAAAAGCCTCCAATGATTCTCTGAGAAATCCATCCGTCTGACCCTGTAATAAACCATCGCTGCAGAAACACTAAACAGGCTGATTAAGATCCTGTTTGGACTCCCAGGCTTTCACTTCTTACAAACCAGAGCAGTTCTCAAAAGATAGACTTATCCCCAAACCTCTCAGACAGAGTTTTAACAAGATCAGCCTCAAAATTATCTCACAATTAACTCTCATGGCAGTCTTTAGTTTCCAGTGACTCCTATAACTCTTAATTTGATGTAATGGATCGACTACAGCTGCTGACTCCTCTGAGCCAGTTAAACTAGAACCACTGATCCACTCATTAGACTCAGACACTACAGTGGGAAAGTCTGAGGATCTGAAGAAGCAAATCATCGACTAGAACCAGTCAGAAAGTCCCTTGGAGCCGTTTCAAAGCAGCTTCAGGTCCTAGAATCACCTGTTTGTAGTATAAAGTTCATGGTCCAGGTGTGTTGCTGCCACCATCAGGAAGGAAACACAAACTACCACCTGCTGCTGAGAGACACCTGGTCAGGATGGTCCAGAGTCAACCAGGAACCAGCAGGAAGCAGGTCTGGTTAGTTTAGTCCAGTTTGGTCCATGTTTAGTCCAGTTTAGTTTAGTCCAGTTTGGTCCATGTTTAGTCCAGTTTAGTTTAGTCCAGTTTGGTCCATGTTTAGTCCAGTTTAGTTTAGTCCAATTTGGTCCATGTTTAGTCCAATTTGGTTTAGTCCAATTTGGTCCATGTTTAGTCCAGTTTAGTTTAGTCCAATTTGGTCCATGTTTAGTCCAGTTTAATTAGGTCCAGTTTGGTCCATGTTTAGTCCAGTTTAGTTTAGTCCAATTTGGTCCATGTTTAGTCCAATTTGGTTTAGTCCAATTTGGTTCATGTTTAGTCCAATTTGGTCCATGTTTAGTCCAGTTTAGTTTAGTCCAGTTTGGTCCATGTTTAGTCCAATTTGGTTTAGTCCAATTTGGTCCATGTTTAGTTCAATTTGGTTTAGTCCAATTTGGTCCATGTTTAGTCCAATTTGGTTTAGTCCAATTTGGTCCATGTTTAGTCCAGTTTAGTTTAGTCCAGTTTGGTCCATGTTTAGTCCAGTTTAGTTAGGTCCAATTTGGTCCATGTTTAGTCCAGTTTGGTCCACATTTAGTCCAGTTTGGATTAGTCCAGTTTGGTCCACATTTAGTCCAGTTTGGTCCATGTTTAGTCCAGTTTGGTCCACATTTAGTCTAGTTTGGTCCACATTTAGTCCAATTTGGTTTAGTCCAGTTTGGTCCACGTTTACTCCAGTTCAGTTTAGTCCAATTTGGTTTAATCCAGTTTGGTCCATGTTTAGTCCAATTTATTCAACATTTAGTCCAGTTTGGTCCACATTCTTTTCACATTTGGTCCAATAGTTTCTTGACACCTGGTCAGGATGGTCCAGAGTCAACCAGGAACCAGCAGAAAGCAGGTCTGGATGAACCAGAAGCTGCTGGAACACAGCTGTCAGTGTCCACAGGGTTGGACATCAACATGAGCTGAGAGGCTCCATGAAGAAGGAAGTTCTTTCTCTAGAAGCAGAACCTTAAAGCTCCACTGATCACATGGACAAAGAAAAGGCCTTCTGGAGGAAAGTTCTGAGGTCAGATGGAACAACGACTGAGGAGAGAAGGTGAGGCCTTCAACCCCAACAACACCAGACCTACCATCAGCATGGAGGTGGCAGCATCATGCTCTGTGGCTTTCTAGACGTCCTTCTGGCCTCATTTCAGACTGTATCTTGGACTGGCTTTGGACTTTCTTAGGACAGGTTCTTGTTTGGGTTCAGTCTTGGTTCTGGGCTGGTTTGGGACCTGGTTTTGAATGTGATCTAAATTTGGTTCAGGATTTATTTTACAGTTGATTTGGTCCTGGCTTAGGACTGGTTCCAGACTGTCTTGGGAGGTCAAGGACTTTTTTAGGAGTAGTTTAGGTTTGGTTTTGGTCCCAATTTTGCACTGGTATCTGACGTTTTTAAGGACTGGTTCCAGACTGTCTTGGTGGGTCTTAGACTCTTTTTAACCCCAACAACACCAGACCTACCATCCAGCATGGAGGTGGCAGCATCATGCTCTGTGGAACTGGAGCTTCACACAAAGTCAATGGAACAAAGAAGGAGGAGGATCAGAACCTAAAACCATCAGCAGAAGGTTGATCTGGGACACAGCTGGATGTTCCAACCAGACAATGAGTCCAAACACATCAAAGTGGTGAAGAAATGGTTCCATCAGGCTGGAATGAAGGTTCTAGACTGGTCCCCCCAAACTCCTGACTTAGACCATCAAGAACCTGAAGAAACCAGTCTGAGTCATGGAGACGACACGTTTAGTTGGACTGAGGAGTCAAAAAGAAACCAGACGACTGTAGACGGGAACCAGAAGAACCGAACTGAGGAGGAAACGGACTAATTTAACCAGATATTAACATTTCTGTTCTTGTTCCTCCAGTTTATTTTACAGATTCCACAGACAGTGTTATTCTGAATGTGAATATATTTATGTCCTGAGGATGAAACTAAACCAACCGTGTCAAAAAGTGAAAGTTCCTTATTAACGCTTCAAAACAGCTGCTTGGTTGCACTGCGATGACATCAGAGCTGACAATCCTCCCATTTGGGACAATCAGGCCACGAAGCTGAACAATGTGGAGCAGAAACTAAAGGGAGTGAAGGTTTCCTCATTAGGTCCAGTCCTTTCAGGGTCGTGACAGTTGACAGTGTTTCTGAAGACAGAAGTTTTCCCACTGGGACGAAGTCTGGCGGCTAAAACTTTAGAAAGCAGCCGACAACACATCGAAGTTTCTTTTCAAGTCCTGCATTTTTCACATAGTTTCAGTTTTATCCAACATTTACTGTTTGATTCAGTCGTTCTTCTGGCGACTGTTGGTCCTTCAGCTGTTGGCTGTTCAGGTGTTGGTCCTTCAGGTGTTGGCTGTTCAGGTGTTGGTCCTTCAGGTGTTGGTCCTTCAGGTGTTGGTCTTTTAGTTGTTGGTCTTTCGCTTGTTGATCCTTCAGTTGTTGGTCTTTTAGTTGTTGGTCCTTCGGTTGTTGATCGTTAAGTTGTTGGTCTTTCACTTGTGGGTCCTTCTGTTGTTGGTCCTTTGGTTGTTGGTCCTTCAGTTGTTGGTCTTTCAGGTGTTGGTCCTTTCGGTTGTTGGTCTTTCACTTGTTGGTCCTTCAGTTGTTGGTCGTTAAGCTGTTAGTCTCTCAGTTGTTGGTCCTTCAGTTATTGGTCTTTTAGTTGTTGGTCCTTCAGGTGTTGATTCTTCAGGTGTTGGTCTTTTAGTTGTTGGTCCTTCAGTTGTTTGTCTTTTAGTTGTTGGTCATTCAGGTGTTGGTCTTTCAGTTGTTGGTCTTTCTGGTGTTGGTCTTTCAGTTATTGGTCCTTCAGGTGTTGGTCTTTCAGTTATTGGTCTTTTAGTTGTTGGTCCTTCAGGTGTTGATTCTTCAGGTGTTGGTCTTTTAGTTGTTGGTCCTTCAGTTGTTGGTCTTTCAGTTATTGGTCCTTCAGGTGTTGGTCCTTCAGGTGTTGGTCTTTCAGTTATTGGTCTTTTAGTTGTTGGTCCTTCGGTTGTTGATCGTTAAGTTGTTGGTCTTTCACTTGTGGGTCCTTCTGTTGTTGGTCCTTTGGTTGTTGGTCCTTCAGTTGTTGGTCCTTCAGTTGTTGGTCTTTCAGGTGTTGGTCCTTTCGGTTGTTGGTCTTTCACTTGTTGGTCCTTCAGTTGTTGGTCGTTAAGCTGTTAGTCTCTCAGTTGTTGGTCCTTCAGTTATTGGTCTTTTAGTTGTTGGTCCTTCAGGTGTTGATTCTTCAGGTGTTGGTCTTTTAGTTGTTGGTCCTTCAGTTGTTTGTCTTTTAGTTGTTGGTCTTTCTGGTGTTGGTCTTTCAGTTATTGGTCCTTCAGGTGTTGGTCTTTCAGTTATTGGTCTTTTAGTTGTTGGTCCTTCAGGTGTTGATTCTTCAGTTGTTGGTCTTTTAGTTGTTGGTCCTTCAGTTGTTGGTCTTTCAGTTATTGGTCCTTCAGGTGTTGGTCTTTCAGTTGTTGGTCCTTCAGGTGTTGGTCCTTCAGGTGTTGGTCCTTCAGGTGTTGGTCCTTCAGTTGTTGGTCCTTCAGGTGTTGGTCTTTCAGTTGTTCCACCAATTTGGTCCAACTTGAATTATCTCAACAGCTGCATTGCCATTAAGACATTTTGCAGACATTCCTGCTCTAAAGAGGATGAACCATAATAATGTCATACATTTCATTTGTCCTACGTTTGTTTACATGTTAGTTTTATTTATTAACACGACTGAAGGTTGATCAGCGAATAAAGAGGAAAACTTCCTTTTACAGGCTCTTTACCTACATTTGTGTCTTTAGCAACCCAGACTTCACTCTATGGTGTTCAACAAACGACATGTTAGCATCAAAATGTCAAGTTTAGTGACAAAAACACTGTTTGTATTAAATTATTCACCTTTATGACGTTGTATTTATTGTTTTTAAGAACTCATGGACTGATATAACAGCCCATACACATCTGACAGCATCTCCTCAGTGACAAACAGCATCTCGATTTGATGGCGACACCAGTTCACCTGAATCATTACCATTCATCCTCTGGGGACCACGAACGCCTCGGCTGTCAATTTGTTTGCCTGAACCACCATAAGACCGTCATCCTCAGAGGTTTGTTAGTGTTTTCATACTCGAGTGGATGAAACGCAGCGGAGAGAATTATGGGAAATGGAGAGAAATGGTTCATTAAGGCTTTTGGCAAAGGGCAGTAAAATGTGAGGCGGCAGGAAGTGAGGCGCTGCCGTCCGACCGTCAAACCTGTTAAGGAGCTGATCAATGTGAAGGCCAGAGCCTCATTACTTCATCCACTCAATACTGAGAGCATCTCTGACATTTACTGCGTGGACTCTTCAGGAAATTACCTCCAGTAACCAGACGGCGAGCCAAAACGCAGAAAACACATCATTTATTCTTGTGTTTTCAGACGTTGGTCCCCTTTTATTTACTTCTTAAAGCACGTTATTGTGGAAACCTTTAATCAGCAGCTTGAGAATCTCATTTAATTCAAGTTTCAGAGCTTTGGTTTCTCTCACAGATGAATCCTGATCTTTCAAATCCATAAATGTTTGTTCAACAACAGAATTATAATGTGGATTTTAATGAAGAAATATCAGTAATGTCCACTGCAAATAAAAATAAATACTTGTGGGATTAAACCTCCAAACCTTCAAGATAAATCAGACTCAACATCAACGTTTCCATCAACAGCAACAATATTTCCACCAATGACACGAAACATTTTTATCAAAAGTAGCAATATTTCCATCAATAGCAACAACCGCTCTATCATCAGAAACACTTCTACCAGCAGCAACAATCTCTCCATCAATGGCGACAATATGCAGCAACATTTCCAACAACAACAACAATATTTCTACCAACATCAACAACTTTTCTATCTACAGCAACAACCGTTCTATCAACCGCAACATTTCAGCAGCAACAATCTCTCCATTAACTGCAAGAACATTTCTGCCAAATGCAGCAACATTTCCACCAACAACAACAAGGTTTCTGCAAAAAGCAACACTATTTCTACCAACATCAACAACACTTCAATCAAAAGCAACATTTCTATCAAGAGCAACAATGTTTCCATCTACAGCAACAATGTTTCTATCAAGGGCAACAATGTTTCCATCAACAGCAACAATGTTTCCATCAACGGCCACAATGTTTCAACCAATGACAAGAAATATTTTTTGTCAAGAGCAGCAACATTTTCATCAACAACAACAACATTTCTGTAGATAGTAACAATATTTCTACCAACATCAACAATTTTACTATCTACAGCAACATTTCTATCTAGAGCAATAATGTTTCCATCAACAGCAACAATGTTTCCATCAACAGCAACAATGTTTCTATCAAGAGCAACAATGTTTCTATCGATAGTAACAATGTTTCACCAATGACAAGAAACATTTTTGCCAAATGCAGCAACATTTTCATCAACAACAATGTTTCTGCAAAAAAGCAACAATATTTCTACCAACATCAACGATTTTACTCTCTACAGCAACATTTCTATTAAGAGCAACAATGTTTCCATCAATGACAAGAACCATTTTGGCCAAAAGCAGCAACACATTTCTCTGCAGAAACAATTGCTTCCATTAGAAGCAACAACATTGTCAGTAACAGCAACAGTGGTTCCCTGGTTGACCGGTTGCTGGTTGATGGTTTTACTGTTGTCAGTTCTTCTCACTCTGTTGATGTTTCCTTCAGGGAGGAAACTGTTGCTGATGTTGATCAAACCGTTTCCACTGTCAGTCGTGCTTTTATTTATTTATTTGTTTGTTCTTGTTGTTTCTTCTAACAGCTGAACCACAGACAGAAGCTTCGGCAGCTTTTAAACCTGAGCTGTGATTTTCTTCCTGCTCATATCTTCATGCCTCCTGCCCACACAGATGAAGTCTTCTCCTGCTTGAACCAGCAGAGTTTTCCCGTTTCCCTCTCTCTGCTGTCGGACACAACGAGGCCCGGAGGAGTTTTATCAATTAGCAGCCGGTGTTCAGAACTCTGCAGCGATCCGGCCGTGACAGCCGCCATCAATCACAGCAGCAGACACACAAACACTAAAACACTCAGAGCATCAAACCCAGCAGCAGCAGCAGCCGGTGAAAGGCAGGAGTCACCGCTGGGAGCTTTAAATTCAAGACCATAAAACCAAAACGATGAAGTCAAAAGTTCTGGACCAACTCTGACTGTAGAAGAACTACAACCAAGAGACTGAACCGCATTCTGAAATGGTTTAAAGGGCATTTATGGGTTGAAATGAACAGAATCTGTGAGCTGTGATGTGGTGGGAAAGACCAAACCCAAGAAGACCAGGATTTACACCAACAGTACACCAGTCTTAGTTTCATTTTCTGTCCTTGTTTCCTTTTAGTTCTGGTTCTGTTTGAGAAAATATTCCACTTGATTCAATATTTTACATGTTCGAAGGTCGGTTAAGGTTCAGCACCAAAATCACCTGGTCAGAGTTTGGAAAATCGTCCTGGTTTGGGTTAAAATACGACTCTTTCACTACACGTTTGAAGCTTCTCCTCCTTTTACTGGGCTACCGTGGTAACAAGTCCATCTAGTATACAGGGGTGTAACGGTTCACAAAAACCTCGCCTCGGTATGTACCTCGGTACGGAACCCTCTGGAGTCGACGGACGCCCCGGAGAGTCAAAATGACATGACTGATTTAAGATGACGTAGCAGCAAGACGCCTCTCTGTTTCAACTTGTGTGAGAAAGTAGTTTAGTTGTATAGGAAGGTAGTTCTGTTGAGTCATACCTCCACCAAGGAGCTTCAGTCCACCCCCAACACAATCTCCCAGTTCACATATTTTGTATGGAACGTTACAGATACTAATGTAATTACATACAGTTCAAATGTCCTACCAACAATGCGGCCTTCACCCCATCCGACCTAATGAACAGGCGCGGCCTCTAGCGCGGCAGCTCCTAACAGCCTCCCAGCTTCTTAGACAACCGGAGATAAGAATGCCGGCTCAACCGTGCGTATGTCGCTCAGGAAGGAAAGAGAACTCCGTCACTGTCGCCGTCTGTCGCGTGGAGACCCAAAATGTCATGTGGTCAGAGGGGGTTACCCCAAAAACAAGAGTGCCCTCTGGTGGCTTTTAGGGTAAACCGCATTTAATTGTCCACCCGGTTACACTTACATTAAATTTATTCCTGGATCCAGACGGTGATCCGGATCAGTCCCAGAATTTCATCATATCTTCTTTGTCCCATTTCACACATTTCCTGGAAATTTCATCTAAATCCGTCCATGAGTTTTCGAGTTATTTAGCACACAAACAAACCAACGCTGGCCATCACATAACCTCCTTGGTGGAGATAATAAAACTGGTGTTTCCATCAAAAGGAGCAACGTTTCCATTAAAGCAACAACTTTTCTATCAGGAACAACTCGGCTTCTACAAGGTTTTGCCTCCAGAAACATCAACAGTCTCTCAGCAACAACAACAACAACAAACAGAAACTTCCACCAAAGTTAACGACGTTTTTACCGACCGCCGCCATGTTTCTATCAAAAGGATCCACGTTTCGAACAACGGAGTCGATGTTTCTCCTAAAAGCGACAGTTTTCCATCAAAAACAGCAGATTGGAGGCTGGATTACTGGATGCATGAAGAGCAGAGCACAGAAAGGTTGTACAAGGGGTGACTGAAAAGTTTTGAGCCTGACCAAGAAAGAAGTTGGAGTAAATTTCAGCAGAGCTTTATTTCTCAACATGATGCTCCTGCAAGTCCACACATTTCTTCCAGCGTCTCTGTCGGGCCTCGATACCAGGAAGTCGTTCACTGCAGATATGACGTCTTCATTAGTGGTTAATGGGTCCCAGCAAGGAGCCGTTTAATGTCTGGGAATAGATGAAAGTCGGACGGAGCCAAATCTGGGGAACAGGGTGGATGATGCACTAGTTCGAAGCCACATTCATGAACTGCAGCCATGACGACTCGTGGACTGGAGCATCGTCCTGCTGGAACAGGACGCTACTACTGAGCTTTTCTTTGATTTTCTACCATCGAAGCATCATATTTCCCTTTCAGGACAGGTATGTATCACAGCACGGTCACCAACTGGGCTCATTGTGCTTGAATATCCAACCCTACCCTACTAGACTCAGGTGTTGTCCATGCATTAATGCACACAGTGAGTCCAAACTGAACTCAAACTATTCTGACATGTTGCTCTCAGAGTCCTAAACATGTTGATTAACAAGTCTTGTTTTCTTGGTCAGGCTCTAAACTTATCGATCGCCCCTCGTGAACACAAGAAGCCAACAGAGACCGATCAAGCTACGACGGTTAGCCGACGCTAACACGGTAAAACACACCGAATGACTGTAAAGACAGACAGCTACTTTACATGCTTCCTCAGGTTTGTTAAATTACATGAACCACACGTAGCTGCATGTCACAATAATACAAAACTAGACATGTAGAACACTTTAATGTGAAATACTTGGTGAGAAAAATGGAAATAAAGTTATTGTGGTTGAACTTTCATTACTGACTGAGCAGGTTTGACAAGTTGTAGCACAAAAACTAAAGTATAGGTGGATAGTCTGATCCGAGTAGAGCAGTTGTTGAGTTTCAAAGTGGTTCCAGAAATACAACCAAGAAGACAGCAGCAGCAACGGAAGGTTTGGATGGGTAATAATTAGAGAATCAACAGCACATCTATACAGACTCAGAAGGAATGACCCTAAACAATCAGAAGCTAAACTGGAGCTCCTGTCGACATAACAGAATCTGAATCAACGACGTGATGAGAAATGACAGAAGATTTAAGGCTTTTATTTTGAAGAGCTGCTGAGATGTTGTTGTTGAAACGGATAAGTGCGAAACACCTGTGGAAAGTGGGTCGACGGGTAAATTTTAAGGACGTTTGGGAGCGTTGGAGAGCCCTGAACTGAACCAAAGGAGCAGCTAAAGATCTGAGAAGAAGATTGAACTCATCTCAACCAGGATCCAACAGGTGGAAGAAGGTCCAACCGTCCTCACGTCCTCCATCCGGCTGGTTCGCTTTGATATGAACCAGAACCACCTTCCTTAAAGCCTCCTAACTTCTCTCTCTGTCGTCCTCCATGCTTCCTTTGTCAGCAGATCTCAGCTCTCAGGTGTGTTACATCACTTCCTGTCCACCTGTCCTGCCGTAATGGTCCAGTAAAGCCTCCATGTTTGTAGTTTATACGATTCAACCTGGACAAACTAAACAGCTGATAGTCGATATACTGGAATCCGTCATGTAAAAAGATGTCGAACCGCCTCTTGGTGTTCAGATATTAAACCTTTAAAGCCTCAAATCGACTCGGTTTAAGACATTTTCTCTCTTTCAGCCTCGTTTTCTGTTTTCAATCTCCGATGAATGAACGCCTCTCTTCATCTGAGAGTGTTTCTCCCTAAATAATCCTCTTCAGACGACGACGGCGTCAGAGAATCACCTGCAGCTCGTTCCGAGGCCACTCGAGTCGTGATTACCGGGTAAATAGGCGAAGCGGCGGCTCCGGTATTAAAGATCCACTTCACTCTGCTCGGTTTTATTCTGCGGGAGGCTTTTTCTAGGACTGATGGGATGTTTGGAGGAAAGAAAAAGGTGGAAGTAATGAGAATATGCGAATTCTAGGTTGAGTTAAGGAGATTTTACCACTTGAAGCTTTGATTTGAAGCTAAAATAGGTTAAAAACGTGACTTTATGAGGCTTTTTAACAGCATTTTAGGAATGTTTTTAGAGAAAAGTCTAAATCCTGTCTCTAAGAAGAACATTCTGGCAACTGAAGAAGAACTTTACACTGAGAACATCAGCTGAAGTTTGCAGAATTATATCAAAACAAAACCTCCCTCTGACCACATGACATTTTGGGGCTCAGACAGCGACAGTGATGGAGTTCTCTTTCCTTCCTGAGCGACATACGTACGGTTGGGCCGACATTCTTATCTCCGGTTGTCTAAGAAGCTGGGAGGCTGTTAGGAGCTGCCGCGCTAGAGGCCGCACCTGTTCATTAGGTCGGATGGGGTGAAGGCCGCATTGTTGGTAGGACATTTGAACTGTCTGTAATTAGGGCCCGAGCACTACAGTGCAAGGACCCTATTGTTCCCTTACTGTTTATTTGTTTCTTTCTTTTTCTTACGCCACTTTGACCCCAATTTGACCCCCTAAACATGCTCAAAAACTCCCCAAATTTGGCACACCCATCAGGACTGGTGAAAAATTTGATATTTTGGGGGAATTACACAAATGAATGGCAAAATGACTCAATAGCGCCACCTAGAAAATTGGGCTTTAGTGGAGTTAATACGGCTAGTTTCAGGTACAGGTATGAACTTTGGTACACAGGTACAGTAGCCCGAGACAAAAACATTCCTGCTTTTGAAATTTCAAAAAAGCTCAACGGCGCCCCCTAGAGCACGTGGTGCGCAGGCATAGGAATTTAACGAACTCCTCCCAGGACTTTTATCCGATCATCACCAAATTGGCTGTGTGGCATTTAGACCCCTCCAGGATGAAGAGTTATTAAAATCTCGTGGCTGCGTCACACGGTGTGGGCGTGGCATGGCGGCCATTTTGAGCAAATTCTCCATGTGGAATGAAATGGGTTTTGGAGGTGAAGGGATCCACATTAAATCACCAAATCCTCATTAATCTCAAGAACTAATGTTTGATATACAATTCAGGAATGGGCGTGGTCAAACGGCTCCACAGCGCCCCCTACAAATATTCAAACACTCATATAAAATCACTGCTTTATCCTACAAACATGAAATCTGGTACACATGTACAGTATCCCAAGACCAACAGATTTGCACACTCCAAATTTCAAACAGCTCCACAGCGCCCCCTAGAAATTTCAAAAATTCATATCAAATCAGTGCACATGTTTACATGTGCAGAGCAGGATGAGACAAACCATACTGCTCTAGACATTCTGATCGTCTCCACAGCGGTGGTTTGGAGGGGAGCGAGGACCCGTCCGACGCTGCTTGCAGCTTTCATTTTTTAATTTACTTCCTGATCGACTGAATCACTCGTTGACTTCCTGTCTGACCCGTTGCTGGTTTCTCCAGCTTTGCTTTGATTCGTCTGTTTTAGTGTCCGTCGGTGCGTAAAGGAATGAAATCGAAGCTTCTGCTCCACTGGAGAGGAAAAAACATCATCAGACGAGTTGAACTAAAACCTTCCTCAGAGTGAAACTAACCAAAGCTCCGTACGTCCATCAGGTTGGCTGCTTTAGTTCTATTTAATTTTCACTGCTGGAGCTTCGACGGGACAAACTGAACCACCGAGTTGTAGTTTGTTGTGTCTTATGGCACGTTTTCTCTATAAAGTTCCACTACTTATCTGTAAAGTCAGTCAACAGAATGAATAAATGCAGCTTGGCTCAGAAACAGTGAACAGAGGAGACGGTGGTGGAAGATGCATCCAGCATGGAGGAACAAAGATGGAGGTTTTAACTCTGTTTTTCTCTGCGTTTGTTGTTTTGTGTCTAATTTTGTGACATTTTGTTCATGTCTCTGTGACAGTTTTGTTGTTCTGAGTCTTGTTTTTGTCGTTTTGTGTCATTTTTTGTCACTTTCTGTCTCATTTGTTTTGTTTTGTGTCTTAGTTGTATGATTTTGTGTCTCAATTTTGCCATTTCGTGTCTGGTTTTTGTCTGGTTTTACTGTTTTGTGTCTGGTTTTGTGCCACGTTTGTGTCATTTAGTGTCTTATTTTTTGCCGTTTCGTGTCTCATTTTTGTTTTGTGTCTCACTATGTGTTGTTTTTTGTTTTGTTTTTGTCATTTTGTGTTTGGTTTTGTGTCGTTTTGTTTCTTTTTTGCTGTTTTGCGGCGTGTCTGAGTCATTTGGTGTCTTGTTTTTGTCATTTTCAGTCCCATTTGTGTCGTTTTTGTCTAATTTTTTGTCGCTTTCTATCTTCTTTGTTTTGTTTTGTGTCATATTTGTATGATTTCGTGTCTCTTTTTTGTCCTCTGGCGTCTCAATTTTGTCGTTTCGTGTCTGGATTTTGTTGTTTTGTATCTTGTCTGTATTGTTTTGTGTCTTCTTTTTGTGATTTCGTGTCTCTTTTTTGTCCTCTGGTGTCTCATTTTCTCACTTTTTGTCTGGTTTTGTCTCATTTTTGTCGTTTTGTGACATGCAGAGGCCGAACGCAGACACTGACAAACTGAATTAAGACACCACTGAACATGACGTCTATCTTCACACGTCTTTATTCGCCTTAATAAACTGTAATTTTTTTCTTTTTAATTTTCTCACCTTACTTTTGATCGGTGAGAAAATTACCGCTTGAGGCTATGTGGTTCACCTGATGTTCGTTCTAATATAACAAACTAAATTAAAACACAGAAACTGGGTCGACTGTCTTTAATGTGTTCTGCGGCTTCACTAATGTTTAATTTAACCTTTAATTAAACCATGAAAACACTCACAGCAGAGACGAGGAGGAAACATACCGAAGATGTCGAAACATAAATGAGGTTTTTTATCTTTATTTACAGAAAACTTTTCAAAATCCAGGTTAAAAAGAGCAGATTAGTCGTAAAATCTTTAGAAATGAAAAGACAGACAGAAACAGAAGTGCAGAGTGTTAAATAAAGTTAAAGCATTATAAAAGACGGTTTCAAGGAAAGGATCGGATAAAAGAAAGTTTGAAGAAGATCCTAAAGAGTCTACTGGTGCATTAACAGGTCAAAGATGAAACCAGCACAGAGGCCATGAAGGGCTTTAAAAGTAATAAAACTCATCTTTTACTGTAGGATCCAGTGTTAAGAGGTTAAGATAAACTAACGCTTTCTAATTTTTGCTAAAAGTTTGGAATAAACTGGAATCGGCTGACAGAATCTTTCATTCAAAAGTAGCTGCAAAATATTCTCAGCGTCTTCAAAAGTTAAAACAGTGTTTTATTTTCTGAGCTAAACTCAGATCATTATCGAACCAGACGACAAGATTCTTTACGTGAAAGAGAATTCCACTTTAGTTTAGCTGAAGAACGTTGTTTGACGTTCGGTCTTTGACATCAGAAATGCAGTCAGAGGCTCAAAGCATCAAACAGGAAGGTAAATCTGTGCATCGTCTGCAAAGAAAGGAATAGAGACGCCATAGTTTTCAATATATATACGTAATGAAAATACAACAGGTCCCAAAATCGATCCCTGTGGAACACCAGACTCAACTAAAACATATCAAGATATTATGTTATGAACAAAAACATACAAATCCCACCTGCTCTCTTGTCAAACATCTTATTGTGATTACATTTTCTGCTATATAGCTCAGCTCTACCTAGCAAAATAACAAATGTATTCAAATTTAAATAATTTGTAGTTTCAGTTTCTGGTGTTACAGGAAGGTACACCTCTGCATCGTCTGCATAGAACTGAAAAATATAGAATATTTCTGTAAGAGGCTGAAGTGGAAGCATGTATAATTAAAATAAAATAGGTCCCAAAATAGATCCCTGTGGGACACCGAATTTAATTAAAGAAAATAAAGATATATGTCAGAGGCTCAAAACATCAAGCAGGAAGGTAGATCTGTGCATCGTCTGCATAGAAAAGAAATAAAATGGAATATTTTTTCAAGAGGCTGAAGTGGAAGCATGTATAATTAACATAAAATAGGTCCCTAAATAGATCCCTGTGGGACACCGTATTTAATTAAAGAAAATAAAGATATATGTCAGAGGCTCAAAGCATCAAGCAAGAAGGTAAATCTGTGCATCGTCTGCATAGAAAGGAATAGAGACGCCATAGTTTTCAATATATATACATAATGAAAATAAAACAGGTCCCAAAATCGATCCCTGTGGAACACCAAAGTCAACTGTGGAAAATCAAGATATTATGTTATCAACAAAAACATACAAATCCCACCTGCTCTCTCCTCTAACATCTTATAGTTATGACATTTTCTGCTATACAGCTCAGCTCTACCTTTAAAAATTAATAAATGTGTTCAAATTAAAATAATTCGTAACCCGGCCGTCTTAAAATCTTCAGTTCTCAAGGCGAGCTAAGAAATTTAAATTGTTGACACATTTATCAGAGCTACTTAACCTTAGCATGAACAGGAACAGTTTAAATATTTCTAAAAGGTAAAACGTGACAAACCAGACGACAAGATTATTAATTTGATGTTAGAATCTGTTCATGTTACGATCAGATAACAAGAAAATTGGTTTTGTTTAAGTGAAGAAAATTATTTCACACCCAGTTTCTGATGTTGCAGGAAGATACACCTGTGCATCGTCTGCATAGAAATGAATAAGCTGAAGTGGAAGCATGTATAATGAAAATAAAATAGGTCCCAAAATCGATCCCTGTGGGACACCGTACTTAATTAAAGAAAATGAAGATGTATGGTTGCTGACAGAAACAGAGAACCTCCTATTGGACAGATATGATGAAGACCAACCTGAAGCCATCCCAGATATCCACCAGATGTTTGGTCCAGCAGCACCAGGACTAAACGGATCCCCCCAATCAGCAGCCAGTAAAAGATCCTTATTAACCCTGAGCAGTGCAGTAGTTTTCTATGCACCTTAATAATGTCATCTTGAGTCGCTACGAGCTGCTGGAGTTCCTCCCTACTTCCTGATAGTCTTACCCTTTTGTTGCCCCTTGAAGGCATCATGCAACAACTCTACTGGACTACTCACTGAGCGGTTAGCAGTTGGATTTGCAGCGAATGAAAAGAGGATATTTATTTATTTAACATGTGTACATTTGGATTGAATCGAGCCTTTAATGCGTGTTTTATTCTCAGATTATTGCTTTAATGTTTGCGCAGCAGCAGCAGCTCTGACCTCCGTTAGCTTTAGCCTCACACTCGCACCGTCTGTAATTACATTTCTAACGTCTACAAGATTAACACACACACACACACACACACATATATAACATAAACACACATAACACACACACTGTTTGCCCCGGGGGAAGCACCACCGGCCCCTCCACCGCCCCGCCACCTCTCTAAGCTACTTTTAATCATCTTTACATTCGTCAAGAAAAGCAGCAATTATGGTGGAGGGATTATTATTATTATTTAGGACATAGTTAACACTGGTTCACCTCCTGCTGGGAGGACTGGGAGGAGGAGGACGACTTCAAGCACTGTATGTTTTTGCTGATTTAAATACAGTAAAATTGTAGAATTGTACTGTAAAACTACGTGTAGCTCTCGTAATCATTATCATTGGGAACAAATATAAACACTAAGAGAGAGACGGGTCTAATCATACTGGATGTGGTGCAGATGATCCAATAATGTTGTGATGCGTTCTTATCTAAACTATGCAGACACAGATTAAAGGTTAATATCAGGTAGAGATGAGGTCAGAACACCTGCCAGCCAATCATAAAGCAGGATTTTCTGCAGTGTAATCCACAGTGGAGGTCAGACTGTGAAGGTCAGAGACTCAACAACATTGGATGTCCTCGTCCGGTAACACTCTCACAATTACAATTACATACAGTTCAGATGTTCTAGGGCGTGTCTCTTGTCTTGTGTCTGTGTTATACTGTGAGCTTTGTATGCATAAACAATAAGGAGTGGTGTGTATTATTTAATATGAATTAAATAATAATGGAATTAATTTTTGACCCTATGAAATGAAAATATTGTACGTTTTATTGAACCCCGGTCCCCTATTTTACAGTCCCCAATACAGTCCCTTATATGAATTAAAGCCCTTTAAACCTTATTTTAAACCCCTTAACATTAAGTTTAACCCCAGAAATCAAATCCCCCCCGTTTGTAAGCCCAACCTATGCTAACTAGATGATTTTTAACCCTGGTAATGAAATAAAAATCCCTTTAAAAAATGAATGCTCCGCTACACTAATGTACGGCAGAAAACACCAACAAAACCCCAAAAAGCACCCCGTAAATGAAAAGACAACTCAAGGCAGAAGCCCCCCACCCTAAGGACACGTAAGGAAACCAAAAAGCAAAGCTAAAGGAACAGAAAACCTCAAAACGTCCCGAAAAGCAGCCGAACGCTAGCGATTTAGCGCTAGCTGCAGAGCTAGCAGCACCACAAGGTCCCTCCAAAGGGACAAATAAACCCCACGCTGGTGAAAAGTCCACTGTGAAATAGTGAACAATGTGAGCCAAGCAACGTTTGGACCCCACAGTGGGTCTTCATCAGGCCACGGCACACAGCAAGGTCTGCTAACAGTGAGCTAACACTGGAGCTTTAGATACCAGATCCTTCCTCATCACAAGTCAGACGGGTCACGGAGCCAAAACCAACAGGAAGTAGAGAAATAAGTTTTCCACGGGTGTATTTTAATTTTAATTTCCATTTACAAACACATCTCATTAAATCAACAAAATGTCATGTGGTCAGAGGGGGTTACCCCAAAAACAAGAGTGCCCTCTAGTGGCTTTTAGAGTAAACTGCATTTAATTGTCCACCCGGTTACAGTTAGATTAAAAAAAATTCCTGGATCCAGACGGTGATCCAGATCAGTCCCAAAATTTCATCATTTGTTTCTTGTCCCATTTCTGACATTTCCTGAAAATTTCATCCAAATCCGTCCATGAGTTTTAGAGTTTCTTGCACACAAACAAACAAACAAACAAACGCCGGCCATCATATAACCTCATTGGCGGAGGTAATTAATCATTCAAACAAATGAAGAAGATAGAAGATAGAAGTGGAATTACACCCAGTAGCTATTATCTGTCATTGTTTTCCAGCTTGTCTGCCAAACATGAGTGCTGACTGAACACCATTAATCGCATCAGAGGACTTTGTCATGGTGCCCCGTTGCTAGCTAAACCTCCACAAAGCTCCCTCATGCCAACGCCAAACTTCCAATTATCCAAATGACCGCCTCCTCGGGTCGCTACAGTATTTAACATAAACAAACTGCAGTCTTCTATTTTACTGAACTGTTAGCAGCTCCCCCTGGTGGAACAACCAGGTACTACAGCTAATGTACAGCGTAGAAGTAAATTTACTACTTAAATCTAAGATCACTGTCCACATGATTTACAGTTCTTCTGCCACACATGAGAGCTATCTGGATGTCATTAGTCAACACAGAAGTCTTTGTCATGGTGCCCCGCTGCTAGATAAACCCCACAATACTGGCTGTCAATAAAGAAATTCCTGTACACTTTTAAAAAACCAAACAAGTTCATGTAAAAACAGTGATCGCAACCAGCAACTGCAGTGCGTTTTCTGAGGTGCCTTCCCCTTGTTTTCTGCAAACGTTAATAATAAATACTAAGAGAGACGTGTGTCAGATCGTACCAGATGTGGTGCAGATGATCCAATAATGCTGCGATGTGCTCCTATCTAAGCTATCCAGACACTGATTAAAGGTTAATATGAGGTGGAGATGAGGTCTAGTGTACCAGAACACCTGCCAGCCAATCATACAGCAGGGTTTTCTGCAGTGTAATCCGTGTTATACACAGTGGAGGTCTGAGTGTGGAAGTCAGAGGCTCTCAGCAGGTCGACTTGTCAGACCTGCAGACACACAGCGTTTCCAGCTTCACTCAGCCTCATTGTCGGCTGTTGTCTGTCAGTGTCAGTCTCACTAATAGGCTGCTGTCAGGGCGGCCGAGCGTCGGACAGGAAGAGGGGAAGAAGAGGAGGATGAGTGTGGTGTCACGCTGCTGTTTACCTGATTGATTCCTCCCAGCAGGCCCCACAGTCGGGGCACCTGGTCCTCGGAGCATCAGCGCTTTCTGAACTTTAATGAAGATAAATCTGGACCGATAAGCTCCGCCCACATCTCCTGACGGGATCCAGCTGCTGCCCCGAGGGTTTATCTCATCTTCAACCTCAATAATAATTATAATAATAACACTCAAAACAAAGAACCTGAGGGGTCACCAGAGATCCTGTCGATGCAGATAGATCTATGCTTATATCTACCTGTCGGACTTTTATCCAGCTGAAATGCTCACCTGTGCAGCTGCCGTCGGAGTCTGTATTCACAGTATGAACCATGTGTGTGTGTCGGTGTGTGAGCAGGTGTTGCAGCCGCGGAGGTTGTTCTGTCGACAGGAAGTGACTCATTGCGGCGTCGTGTGTCGGGTCGCCGCCCTCGGCAGTCGGGGGCCTCGCAGGTTAACAAACGGATGATGTGACGGATTACAACACAGGGACAGATGGCGACACACACACACACACACACAGGCTGGTTTATGAGGACGTGGATCTCAAACACGTCCCGTATATTCCAGGTTTATGGGGACCACTGAGGGTGTTATAAGGTTGGTTTCTACTGCAGGACTTTCAGGGTGTTTTAAGGTCCCTTGGGCGTAATCCGACCTCAAGACACACCCCTGTAGAACCTCTTACCTTTTAAAGAAGTTGGTTCTCCTGTCTGCTTTTCCACCAGAGGAACCAGGATTGGATTTAGGTGCTAATTAGGTTCTTAATTAAGATACGTTCAGTGTAGGGACGAGCAGGGTTGGATGTTGCGTTGCGATACAAAGGACGCTTGTGGTTCCTGCAGCGTTGCTACGTCTGATATTTTCAGGCTGTTTGGCTTATGGTATGTTTAGATGACAGAACAGAGCAGGGTTGAGATTCCACAACCAACTGCCAGATGAAAAACCCAGATTTAGATGTTTACGGGTCGTTTTTTTTACCTGCAGGAACTTCTCGGGTGTTTGTGGGCGTTCCAACTGCAAGAACTGCCCCTGTAGGACCTCTTACTTTTTAATGAACTCAGCTCTCCCATCTGCCTTTCCACTACAGGAAGTTTCAGTTAAATTCTAATTAAATTCTAAATCATGATTCTTTTAGGGAAGTGACTTTACAACCAGCTGTCGAAGCACAAAGCCCAGACTTAGATGTCTATAAAGCGTTTTCCAGTGCAGGAACTTGCAGAACGTTTTAGGGCGACCCAACTTTTTTATGTGTTCCAACTGCAAGACCCACCCAGTAGAACCTCTTAATTTGAAAGGACTTGTTTCTACTATCTGCCTTGTCATCACAGGAACCAGGCTTTAAATTAGGTTCTACTATCTGCCTTGTCATCACAGGAACCAGGCTTTAAATTAGGTTCCAATTAAGATCTAAATTAAGATGCTTTCAGTGTGGAGATTAGCAGTGTTGGGTGGTGTTCGTAGGTCAAGGACGCTTGTAGTTTCTGCAGCAAAGACCGGACTTAGATGTCTAAGTTCCAGATGAAGATACCTTCGGTGTAGGACTAGCGGTGGTAGACGCTGGGTTGCGTTACAAGGACGCCTCTAGCTTCTGCAGCATTGCTATGTCAGATATTTTAACAAACACAGCAGGTTGTTTTGCTCGTAGTTTGTGGTGATAAAAATCCGGATGGAGATTTTACAACCAACTGTCCAACAACAAAACCCAGACCTAGATGTCTAAGTTCCAGATGAAGATACCTTCAGAGTAGGACTAGCAGTTTTGAATGTTGCCTTGCACTATAAGGACGCTTGTACCTTCTGCAGAATTGTTACATCTGATATTTAAAAAACCCAACAGGTTGTTTTTACTTGTAGTTTGCGGTGATGATGATCAGGATGGAGCAAGATCAAGATTTTACAACCAACTGTCCAATATCTAAGCCCAGACTTAGACGTCTACAGGAAGTTTTCCACTGCAACAACTCTTGGGGTGTTTTGAGGTAACCCAAACCTTTGTGCATGTTCCGATCAGAAGAACCGCCCCTGTAGAACCTCTTACCTTTTAGGGAAATCGGTTCTTGTATCTGCCTTTTCACCCCAGGAACCACCGTCTATACTCTCAGTAGAGAACCAGCAGTGTTGGGTGGTGTTCGTAGGTCAAGGACGCGTGTAGTTTCTGCAGGAAATGGAGCAGGATTGAGATTTTACAACCAACTGTCCAGCAGCAAAGACCGGACTTAGATGTCTAAGATACCTTCGGTGTAGGACTAGCGGTGGTAGACGTCGGGTTGCGCTACAAGGACGCCTCTAGCTTCTGCAGCATTGCTACGTCAGATATTTTAAAAACCCAGCAGGTTGTTTTGCTCGTAGCTTGTGGAGATTTTACAACCAACTGTCCGACAACAAAACCCAGACTTAGACGTCCACAGACCGGCTTCCACTGCAGGAGCTCGTTGGTCGTTGTTAGGGCAACCTAACATTTTTGTGTGTTTCAACTACCAAAAACTACCTACGCCAATCTGGGTACTTCCAGGGGACAATATACTGCTCGGAAATACTGACTGGATTCTGCAGAGACAGAAAGGAGGTTGATACCCGGATACAGTCACAGTAGTTTAACCTTGAAGAGACAAAGGCAGTGCTTCTCGTGTGACCCGGAGAATATGCTTTTTTTTTGCCATACTAGAATAAAGTGTAGTTTCACATCCACTACAGTAGGTGGCAGTGGTGCTCTCATTGTCAGAGTGTGGGCAGGGAGTATTAGCTCTATGGTGTGTAGTTATTTTGCACCGAGAAGGAGATATGAAGTGCAGTGAACAAACCCTCAAGAGACGCCGTGGAAACATATTTAACAAGGATGAAAAGAAAGGAGATGGAGATAATGAGCCAAAGGAAAGTCTCCCGAAAGCTGAGATGAGGAAATACGACAAAGCAAATGTAGCGCTCGGCTTCACTGTGACTACGGTGGGAGACGAGGAAGGACCGGCGTGTTTACTAGGGCTGGTCCGAATAGAAATATCTGTGCTCCGGATATTCGGCTCCAATAATCGGCGAATATTCGAATATTCGGTTCGTGCCGCGGTGTCGGCCAGGTGGTGGGGGCAACACCGGAGTACCAGAACCACGGCGGCATTCTAGAGCCTCGGCGACGCTTGGCGATGCTCGGCAATGCTCGGCAACGCTCATCAACGCTTGGCAACGTTTGGCAATGCTCAGCAACGCTTGGAGATGCATGGCAACACTCGGCAACGCTTGGTGACGCTTGGCAACGCTTGGCGGCGTGTTACAGCCTCAGCAATGCTTGGCAACGCTTGGCAATGCTCGGCAACACTTGGAGACACATGGCAACACTTGGCAACGCTTGGCGACACTTGGCAATGCTTGGCGGCATATTACAGCCTCAGCAACGCTCAGCAACGCTCAGCAACGCTCGGCAACGCTTAGAGACGCATGGCAACACTCGGCAATGCTTGGCGACGCTTGGCAACACTTGGCGGCGTATTACAGCCTCAGCAACGCTTGGCAACGCTTGGTGACGCATGGCAACACTTGGCAACACTTGGCGGCATATTACAACCTCAGCAACGCTCGGCAGCATTCAGAGACGCCCGGCAGTGCCCGGTGGCGCGCTTGACTATTCAAAGATCAAAATTATTGTCCGAATACCACCACAACCAACGAATATTCGGATATTCCTATATTGGGGACCAGCCCTGGTGTTTATTGTGTCTGAAAATGTTGTCAGCGGACAAAATAATGTTAATAAAGTTATTCTTTGTTGTAATTTGATCTATATTTATTTCTTTCTTGTATTCTTTAATGTTAATAAGGATACAGTGTTATGAAGAGGTGCACTTAATAGTTTTATAGAGAAATTATGCTATTTATAGTCACGGCGGAGAGTGGGGGGTGAGGTGGGCACGAAATGTTTTCTTCTTCCTGGGGGGGCCTAACAGAAAATAACTGAGAAGTGAATTACATGATTAATCTGTCACCTGAAGCCTCGAAAACATCTGGGAAAAGCTTTTCGAATGTTGCATGGAGAAAGTCCTTCCTCTGCTATCACTGTGAAGAACGTTCTGTTGGGTTTGAGATCTCCTAAAGTGTTCCCTCAACAAAAAGACTCGATGTTTCACCTTTAATATCACTATACAGGAGCGTCTTATTTTCAAGAGTCATCTGAGGCCTCGATAACATCTGGACAGCATTTTATTTAACGTTAACATCTCCTGACAACCTCCTCTGAACGTCGACGTTAAAACATTATTTTAACGTCGTAGAAACGTTGCTTAACGCTTGATTCGAACGTTTTCTTCAAAAATATGACCAGAACTTGTCAAGCCTTTGTCTCGCTACCCTGTCTCTTGTTCTGCTTCTAGGTTCGGCTTGAATTTGCCCTCAAACTGCTCATTTTTGTTCGACGTTTTAACGCACTTTGCTGCTTTCAAGCATCACAGTGTTTCCGGGACGTGCGTTTAAAATCCTTTTCAGCGTCGGCCCGGAGGTCCCGGAGTCTTTGATTTCCTCAGTTCAGGCGGAAAAAACTCGACTCTTTAGTCTGAGCGACGTTCAAACGCAGCCCGTCGTCGAGCCGCGGGATGAAGAGCAGAAAATGAAGGTCAGACGTCTAATTGATGTTTTAATTAACTTATTAACCGAACGGCTCTTTGTAATTCCAAGTGGGCGACGACGACGGCGACGTTGGAATGAAAAGAAGCGGCGGAAAAGTGAAGCTCTGCGGTTTAATGGGAAGAAACCAAAGAATCAGACGTCCGTTTGTGAAGCAGCAGAGCAAATATGAAAAGAATCAGCTGTAAATTAAAGAACTTATTGTGTTTTGAGGACGACGCTGCAGAAACCCAACAAACACTGAACTTCTATCCTGTACGACTGCATTCTACATGTAGGGACTCCTTTAAGTCCAGACCAGCAGTGTGTTGGGAGGTTGTTTTTGCTGATTTTGCTTCAGCAGACTCAATTTAAACCAGAACAGCGGATGCAGCTTTAATCCGACTGCATTTGCATTCACATCGGAACAACTGTGCTGGAGTCACAACCCGAACTGCACAAGGATTCCTGCAAAAATGGAAATCGAGGAAGCTATCGATAAAACATCCGGCTTGTGTCTTTGGTGTTTCGTGTTTTTCTCGCTGCTCGAGTGTGAAGCTGCAGAATCCAGACAGTTTAATGAACCTGAAGGACAAAAGACGAATCTGAGAACTGCCTGAAAGCGACGGCAGTGTTTTAGACTCCATGAACGTCTCTTTGACATTCAGGATGATTCAGACGTTCTCGGGTAAAAAAAAAAAAAAGAAAAAAAAAGCCAGTTGAACCTCAGCGGCATCCCGTCCCGTTGCCATAACAACCGATATTACCTCAATTTTCTCATGCAAAAACCCCCAGAGATGGAGGGAGATCCTCGGTACTGTGTGTGCAGGTGTTATTATCGTCCACCTGCACAGCGGATCAGCACACAAGACTCCGGCTGTGTTCAAAATTGCAAAAATACAACCGGCAAACGCGGCGTGCCACACGTAGCGCATACTGAGCACTACGATCCGCTCTGGTGTGCAGAACGAAGACGTCACGAGCCAAAATAAACAATATCATGCTCTAAAAGTCCCCGAAAAACCAGATTTACTTGGGTTTTGTTGGGTAACTTCACTGCTCATCATGATTTTAAGTTGGTTCTCATCAGCCAGTGACATGTTCTGAACTATATGTAGCTGCATGTCACAATAAAACGAAACTGAACATACAGAATACCTTTATTTTGAAGGACTTGGTCACAAACATGAACTTTCATAACTGATTGAGGAAGTTTGAGAAGTTGTACCATAAAAACAAAAGCTCAAGTACAGTTCTTGAGATTTGCCGACTGCAGATTTGGCTTTCTTTGGCAACTTGAAAACTTTATTGTCACAAATATATTTTTACAGTATAGTGAAACATCGTTGTCGAATATCCCAGATGGGGTCGGAGCACAGGGTCAGTCTGGGGGTGAAATGTGTGAAATGGGACAAGGAACAAATGATGAAATGTTGGGACTGATCCGGATCACCGTCTGGATCCAGGATTTTTTTTTATGTAAGTGTAACCAGGTGGACAATTAAGTGTGGTTTACTCTAAAAGCCACCAGAGGGCACTCTTGTTTTTGGGGTAACCCCCTCTGACCACATGACATTTTGGGTCTCCACGCGACAGACAGCGACAGTGACGGAGTTCTCTTTCCTTCCTGAGTGACATACGCACGGTTGGGCCGGCATTCTTACCTCCGGTTGTCTAAGAAGCTGGGAGGCTGTTAGGAGCTGCCGCGCTAGAGGCCGCGCCTGTTCATTAGGTCGGATGGGGTGAAGGCCACATTGTTGGTAGGACATTTGAACTGTCTGTAATTACATTTGTATCTGTAACGTTCCATAGAAAATATGTGAATTGGGAGATTGTGTTGGGGGTGGACTGAAGCTCCTTGGAGGAGGAACTCTTTATTCATTTTGATATAAGGTATGAACACACATTCCAGAAAATATACAAAATCTGAGTTGGAAAAAGTTAGATTTTCCACTGTGGACACCAAAAAACATGTGTAATGAATCATTTTTATAACTTAGAATGCTAATATAAATAGTAAACTTCAAAAAACAATGTAAAAATTTAGCAAACAACACATTTATACACACTGTTTGCATAAAAATACTGAAAATTCCCAGACGCTTTTTGTACAGCTATTACATTTATTTACTAAACCATCAGGTGTCACAATCAGACTTTACAGGAATTATTTATGCCACTCCAAAAATCAGTTTCTGTCCAAATCGATCATGCTTGCTGCGTCTCTCTGCGCCTCCGTCTCTACTCCAACTTTCTGCCTAGCAACCACAATAGAATTTTGTGATTGGCTGACGTGGTGCGCCTTCGACCAATAGGAAAGGAGTGTTTTTCTTGCAAGCACAGAATCGATCAAGATAGTTTGAAATCCGCATTTTCAACACAAGTTGAAACAGAGACGCTGCGAAGCTCCGTCATCTTTAATCTGTCGAGTCATTCTGACGTTTAAGGGCCTTGGTCAGGGGCCCAACAATGGCCGCATTGGGGTTCAATCCTCTGACCTTCTAATCAGCAGACCAGAGACTTAACAATTAACCACTGCCCCATTTACAAACTGGTACATTCTGTTGGTGTTGCACCTCAGAAAGGAGCAAAAAACATTATTATTTCAGGCCTGAGTTTCTTCTCTGTTGTGCTGATAAGGAGTCCATCGTCTCTATTTAATTCTAAAGGTAAAGCATCCATGACTGTTGCTGTCCTCAGTTGACCGACTGACATCAGAAACAACCACAACAGGTCCCCGTTCGCAGAAGAAACCCTGGGAAACTTTTATTCTGAATGCCAATTACACTGCAATGGGGGGAAAGAAAGCCAATTTCACCAGCGAAAATAAACAAAAACTTCCCGACATCTGAGAAACAAACCTGGCATTTGTGATCAAAGGAGCGAGACGGTGGATGCGGGCAGATGAAATGAGTTTCCTCAGCAGGGTTCCTGGGCTCGGAGGTTCAGACAGAAGAAGGAGTTTAGATACCAGGAGCTTCGTTTCAAACACCTGAACCGTCTGTTTCAACCAGAAATCTGATAGCTGAGACTCAATCAGAGGTTCGTAAGAACAGTTACAGAGGTGGACAAAAGTTTCCATCCCATTGTAAAAGTTGGTTTTTCCACAGATTTAGTAAAGGTCTTCTGGAAATATGACAAAAAATCAAAAATATACGTACAGCAATGCTAATATTTGGTTCCCGTCTACAGTCGTCTGGTTTCTCTTTGACTCCTCAGTCCAACTAAATGTGTCGTCCCCATGACTCAGACTGGTGTCTTCAGGTTCTTGATGGTCTAAGTCAGGACTTTCTATGGGGGGACCAGTCTAGAACCTTCATTCCAGCCTGATGGAACCATTTCTTCACCACTTTGATGTGTTTGGGCTCATTGTCTGGTTGGAACATCCAGCTGTGTCCCAGATCAACCTTCTGCTGATGGTTTTAGGTTCTGATCCTCCTCCTTCATTGTTCCATTGACTTTGTGTGAAGCTCCAGTTCCACAGAGCATGATGCTGCCACCTCCATGCTGGATGGTAGGTCTGGTGTTGTTGGGGTTAAAAAAAGAGTCTAAGACCCACCAAGACAGTCTGAAACCAGTCCTAAAAAAGTGAAACACCAGTGCAAAATCAGGACCAAAACCAAACCTAAACTACTCCTAAAAAAAGTCCAAGACCCCCCAAGACAGTCTGAAACCAGTCCTAAGCCAGGACCAAATACACTGTAAAATAAACCCTAAAACCAAATTTAGATCACATTGAAAACCAGGTCCCAAACCAGCCCAGAACCAAGACTGAAACCAAACAAGAACCCGTCCCAAGACAGTCCAAAGCCAGTCCAAACTACAGTCTGAAATGAGGCCAGAAGGACTTCTAGAAAGCCCCAGAGCATGATGCTGCCACCTCCATGCTGATGGTAGGTCTGGTGTTGTTGGGGTTGAAGGCCTCACCTTCTCTCCTCAGTCTTTGTTCCATCTGACCTCAGAACTTTCCTCCAGAAGGCCTTTTCTTTGTCCATGTGATCAGTGGAGCTTTAAGGTTCTGCTTCTAGAGGAAGAACTTCCTTCTTCATGGAGCCTCTCAGCTCATGTTGATGTCCAACCCTGTGGACACTGACAGCTGTGTTCCAGCAGCTTCTGGTTCATCCAGACCTGCTTTCTGCTGGTTCCTGGTGGACTCTGGACCATCCTGACCAGGTGTCTCTCAGCAGCAGGTGGTAGTTTGTGTTTCCTTCCTGATGGTGGCAGCAACACACCTGGACCATGAACTTTATACTACAAACAGGTGATTCTAGGACCTGAAGCTGCTTTGAAACGGCTCCAAGGGACTTTCTGACTGGTTCTAGTCCATGATTTGCTTCTTCAGATCTTTGCTGAGCTCCTCAGACTTTCCCACTGTAGTGTCTGAGTCTAATGAGTGGATCAGTGGTTCTAGTTAAACTGGATCAGAGGAGTCAGCAGCTGTAGTCGATCAGAATCACTCAGGAGACACAGCTTCCTTGCTATGAAATCCTTATTAGAGAGAATAAATTGAGTGATACGTCTGTCCTTTCAATGGATTCATCCTCCCAAGGCTTCAGAAGCTGTCATTTTCCCCCACAGGCCACCTTTTGGCTTCTGGTTTGCAGGTTTGTAATGAACTCCAGTGTTAAACCACCTGCAGCGATACGAGGCTCCCAGAGGAGTGAAAACACTGATCTGACTGCAGTTTCTTCACCTCCTCAGGCAAAGCTGGACACTTTAAACTCTGACATTCCCACTGGGAGAAACTGACGTCTGGAAGTCTTCATTTCCACTGTTAATTCAACTTTCAAGGTTTTCTTTTAACCTGTTCTCGACTAAAACACATCTCACATGCAGTTAAACCGACCCCTTCCCCAGATAAACAAACAGCAAGTGACTTCCTCTTTGTGCTTCCTACACATCTTTTATATGTTATCAGTTCATTTTCACAGATTCTGCCTGTATTTCACCTTAAAGAGGTGGAACTGAAGAGGTCGCTGCTGCACTTTGAAGCTGTTTTGAGTTGCACATCAGTGGAGCCCTAATATGGTGACAAATCCTCTAGAGATCCTCAGGAATAATCAAACTGACACGTTTATCAGTCCTCTAAAACATACTAGATCACAGCCGGCCTTTCAGAAACACTCACAGCAGCAAACGCCTCCTGTAGCATGAACGATTTGAGCATCTGATCCACATCGGTCATGCAGAAACCAGGAAATGCCCTTAATTACGGCTAACTTTAAGCCTTAATACAACTTAAACGGGTGAGTTATTTAAAAATTAATTCCCCTTACAGCTGTCATGAATGTTCAATTTAACTATCAGGACCAAAACTGTTTTTGTTCCAGGCTTTAAACGTGTTTGTTTCTGCTGTAAAGTCGGACGTTTTAACATGGAGGTCGATGGGGATTGACTCACTATAGGAGGCAGCCTCTAGTGGTCACTTGAGGAACTGCAGTTTTTGGCTCTTCTGTGTTCAGCATCGGAGCGCCGCCATGTTAGCATAGTAGCTTCATTTCTAGCCCACTTCCACTGTCTGGACGACGCTCGGGCTGACTGCAGAATCTGTGTCTCTTTTTATTAATACATTGACTGCCATTGACGTATTTTTACGTCATTTCAAATCCAACTCCTCGCTGCCATTGACGTGTTTTTACGTCATTTATGTTTTTCAACGGGAGGCGGTAGGGGACATTCTGGCGGAGCTCTCCTATAAATTTCAGACTTGTACTGTAGTGTAGTGACCAACTGGAGCCTTGTAGGTGGCAGCAGTGCAACGATCATGATGAGAGATGAGCCACTATGGGCATATAGCCGAGAAGAGGTGGAGAGTTGACGAGGGAGAAAATGGAGCAACGAGAGAAGATGGTTAAGTTCAAGCAGCTCAGACTGGATCAGAGCATGTGAGGCTCTAAATAGAGGATTGAGAGTCGCCATCGTGAGAGAAGACGATCATCAACCCGGGCCAAGCAGTGATACTCGGCGCGTTTCACGACGCCGCATTTCTCCACAGTCCAGCTCAGACGAATCTGGATCGGATGAATTCAGAACCTGATCCAGATTCTCCAGATGATCGGCTGCCGTCTGGGTCAACCGGAGCAGCAGAGCCTCGTTCCAGATTCTCCAGAAGACATGAAGGAGGTGAGAACTAACCTGCTTTATAAATAAAGATCCATTTGATTTGCTAACTTGCTAGCTAGCTAACTTTTATTGCTGTCGTTTTGAGTGTGGTTTGACAGATAATCGGTCCCAACCTCAAAGCGATCCCCTGTCCCCCCTCCTTCAGTCCAGGCCAGATGAACCCCATTTAGTTCCACTACATCATATAAACTCCTGTAAAATCTGCTGCCAGTACTGACGTGAAGCAATGTTCAATTTACAGGTCGTCCATCCAGCAGAGGTCGTGAGGAAGACCCCAACCCACCAGATTCACATCCACAAACACAAACCTGGAAATAAGTTCATACATGTTTGTCAGATGTAAAAATTGTCATTGTACATTGTTATATATTTGTGAAATAATAATAGTTTTGCTATCAAAGCCCTTTATCAGTGTTGTTTTTATTGTTTGATAGAAGGAACCAATGTTCAGATGTTTGAGGCGTCACTAAAGATAAAAACATGAGCCTCAAAGTTTCTGTTCTGCTTCTTTCTTTTCACTAAAACCTGTTTTCTCAGCTCAGAGTGAAACTTGCCTCCATTCAACTGCTGATTACAGAAGAACGAAACAAGCTGGAATCAAACTGTTTTTACTGATTAAAGTAGAAAGTCTACTCTTTCAGAATCAGGTTATAGTACAAAATATTCTGTGGGTCTTGAAAAATCAGTGAAAATGCTTGAAAATGGCTGCAGCCAATGAGTTAATAATTCTTACAATCCATATTCAATTAATTTGCATTCCTTTAGCTTTAAAACAGTTTGACTCAACAACCACCATCAGGGCGAACTGGAGCTTCAGCTATTGCATCACTTTGGTCACTAACAACGTAAACTTACATACAAGCATTCCCTTTCTTGACATTTTGACCCCAGATTGTTGTATAAAACCAATAGTTTGAGGGAAACCAGGGAACTAAACTGAGTTTTGCTGGTTTCGATGGTAACAGGACGAGTAGACATCGAGGAAGCGGTGGTTTAAAGTAGCTCAAAGTGGGTTTATGACTGGAAGATTGGCTCTGTAGATGGTTAAAATGCAACGAAGCAGTACGTGCATTAAAGCTGGGATCACACGCAGATATTTTGATATTATTAAGAGTCAAATTAGACACTGGAGCTATCAGACAAATGAGTTTCCAGGCGTAGATACAGCCCTGATGGTGACGTGGAAGGTGTTTACAGTTTAGTGTGAATCTGAACAGGATAGGAAGCAAACTAAGCAGAATTCTCTAAGGAGAAACTAGAAGCAGACAGAGTGAAGCAACAGGACTCTATTATTAGAAACAACTCAGTGAAACTCCATCTTCATCCTTTAATGAGTGAAGTATTTATTCACAGAGCCGTCAGCTCTGAGAGCCCACATCCACGGAGGTTTTATTTGGAGGACTTCACAGGCTTCATCCAGCAGTTTGAATAATGGCTCCGGTAATTCAGCGGAGACTGTCGCTGACCTCCGCCTCGGTGTCACTGATTGGTTGGATGAGGAGGGAGACGGAGAGCGAGGCGAGGCGGCGCTGATGTCAGGGATGATGAGTTCTGTTCCACAAGACCGAGCTGAAAAAAGTGAGGTGCAGTCCGACTCCCACAGCTCATCTGGGCGTATTACTCGTGTTATGGGGGCATCAGTCAGGCTCCTCACTGTGGGCAGCGACTCCCAGGATGGAGATCACTTCGTTTTTAGGCCGACGACTTGGTTCTGGTTCAAATTAACGTCGGTTCAAACAGACTCCCGACTCTCAAACAGACCTGAGACCTTCATAGTCTGGTACAAAGCCATCTTAAATAAGACTCTGCTGCCAATGAACAAACTCCACACCCTCTAGGAAGACATGAAACACCAAGAGAAGAAAGATCATTTTCATTTAGAGCAAAGAGAAACGTGGATACTGATGTGTAAAATCCAAGAATAGAGAAGCTTAAAGTCTGATGCATTCATGATACGACCTAGACGTCCAAGTATTACGTAAAACTGTTACGGCCGCTGGTGGACTCATGGACCATGTGGTGGACTTTAAGAGTGTAGCTGGGTCCCAGTTCAGGGGCTGCATCCTTCAAACCCAGCCTTCCGTCCTTCGAAGGCAGGTCCTTCTAAGGACGGAAGGCTGCATGAGCGTTTGTTAAATAGACGATCCAGCCCACAACGAACTTCCTGCTTACATCATGACGTCTCGTAGCGCCGCTCCTTGTTGCCTAGCGACCCTGACAAACAAATTTTCATCCGGAGGATCAGGTTCAGATGACTATGTTGTAATTTTACCTCATTTTTTGACTGAATTTGATCCTGAACTTGTGATTTTTGTTGTTAATATGTTTTCTATCCTTGAAGACTTGAGGGTCTTGTTCTGTCCGGTGGTTCGGGACTAAACTGTCTGAGAAACAAGAAGCTGGTTTAAATCTGTTAACATCCACTGATATGAACTTCAGATATTATAAACCTCCACAGTCTCTGGGCTGAATGTTTCTGATGAGGATCACTAAATACCTGCTGTCTGAACAGAAACCAGATATAATGTATGTTAAACATGTGATCAGATAACTTGGTGGAGCTAAACTAAGAACAGTGAGGAGAGTCATGTTTTCACTGGTCTACAGAGAATCACCACCAATAGAAGCTCCAGCAGGATTTAGTAACCGTTTTACTTCACCTCCATGTAATAATTTAAATAAGGATTAAATATGTGAATATTTAGGAATGAATAAGTCGTTTTTTGGTGGCTGCAGTCAGAAAAAATCACCACAGTCTCGATAAAATATAACTTAAAACTGAAGCTGAACAACTGGACAGTAAACGTTTTAAACTGCAGCAGCTCATCAATAATGTCACTAAATTGGTTTTTTAAAACAAATTTTAATGTGTTCAACAGTTGTACTATCAGAGTGAGCTGTAACACAACACTAATATTTAAAACTAGAATCCTCCATCCATCTTCTCCATCAGCAGTTAAAACTCCAGCTGTTGATCGAACTGTCAGCGGCCCGCAATGAATCTTGGGATATTTGGGGCTACGAAGGATCCATCGATGCATCCTTCAAATCCGTGGAGAAGAAGGACGCATTTGAAGGAGTCTTCAAGTTTTAATGAAATGGGACGGACTTAGTCACTGTGACGAATGCTGCCAATGAATGCAGCCTTCAAAGGATGCAGCCCCTGAATTGGGACCCAGCTTGTGTCTGTTTGAGCCCAGCTGTGGCTGACTTGGGATCCTGCTCCAGAGCCCAGCTGAAAGCCATCTGGGCTGATCACCCTGGAGCTGAGGACCTGCTCTGCAGCACCTGTTCTCCCCGCCTCCAGACCTGCCTGATTGGGCCACCACTCGACTCCCTCCACCTCCAGCCAATCCACCGCAGCCACTTCACACCTGAAGAGGATAAAACCTCAACAGGGATTTAATGTGACCTGTTCTCCTGGTGCCGCTTGGTCTGTGGTTTTGTTTGTTTTGAATGTAACTTGTTTGTCGTTAGTCTGCTAACTCAGTGGTTCTCAACTGGTGGGTCGGGAGCCAAAAGTGGGTCACAAAGCCATTTTTAGAGGGTCACAGAAGCAAAAAATAGTGGTATAAAGTCTTTTATTTTAAAGGACGTGTTTCTTATGACACAGTTTGCTTTGAATAGCAGGATATTTAGTGGTGGTGACACCAGTAGTTGCCCACTATTAACCTCTAGATTTGGCTTATTGGAGAAATTTATGCTAAAACGTCCCAAAAATGAACCAAAATGTGCTCAGAATCTGTCAAAATGGGACAAAATGGGCCCAAAACTTGACAAAAGTGTCCAAATAAGCCAAAATGAGCAAAAAATAGGCTAAAATTTTCCCAAGTTGTGTAAAAGTGTGTTGAGACTCCACCCAAATAAACCTTAATTTGTTAACAGGTAGCGCAAACTTCAAAAAGTTGGGTTACAACCGTTATTAATAGAGACATAGTGGGTCCTGAGGCTGGACCAGTTGAGAACCACTGTGCTAACTTGTGGAGAGGCATTTGTGTCTTAGTGAAGACGTTCGGCCTCAGTTAGCAACTGCGTTAGCTCAGTGACACACTAGTATTTTCTGTGTGTACAACATGCTAATGCTACTGTGTGTTCAGTCGCCACTGTTGGGTGGTGATTCGTGTCCTGTGCCGTGTTTGTGATGTGGGTTCAGAGGCACCAGTTTTGGTTTAGTTAGTTTTGTTGTTTCTGTTGTGTTTGGTTTGGCTAGGCAGTTTAGCTGTGTTTTGTTATTTAGCACTCTGTTAGCCTTCGTTTGGTTTTATTCAGTTCTTTGGTTTTATCAACACCCACCAGCTCTGTTACTTTGTTTGTCACCTGGTTTATGTTAATTTTGTCACTAAGCAATAAACTCCATTACCTCACCAATAACACCTGGGTTTATTTTTGTTGCACTCAGCTACCCCTAGAGGCTGGGTCGTACCAAAAATAAACATGTAACTTGAAGAAATACTCTAAAAACACACAATGGTACTGGATAGCATCGTCAGAGAGGAGAGGTGAAATAGAAATCATCACAATAAAGCATTTACTCGAGGCCCTAAATACGTCCACAATCCAGAACATATTAACGGTCCGTGTCTAACCTTACGGAGTCCCTGGAGGATTAAATGTATACGTATATAAGTGGACACAACCAACAGGTGACAGTGGTAAATTAAGCTGGTCATGTGTGAGGATATTCACATGCATCAGGGTACAACATGCGATCAGTATTTATACCTAAATAAAGGGGTTAAAGTTGGGTTCTTATTGGTACCTCCACATTAGGAACTGCGTCTCTATTAAACCTGAGCTGCTGATTCTCGGTCCATCCATCGGTCCAACACTTTGCTCCACATTTGGGATATATTGACAACTAAAAGTCCGGTATACATTCCTGATCTCATTATTGAATAAACCAGATGATAGTTCAACATATCCAGGGCATCTTTTTGTCATCTGAACCGGACAATTACTGCAGCTACTGTTACTACTCATCCTTCGTCCGTCCACCTGTCCAACAATCTGCCCCGCATTGAAAATACATCAACGTCTACAGGTCAGGTGTCTATTTCTGATCCCGTTCTTGCTCTCCAGAGAACGAACCAAAAGCCTGTTCAACATATCCAGGGTGTCTTCTCACTGCCAGGTGTCACTAAACTCAACAACCACAGTCAAACAAAGGCGTATACTAGTAAGATAGGACTAGTTTTACTGCATTTAAATCAGCAAAAATAATACTATAACGCTACTATTTAAAGGATTATTTTATTAGGGTTTAAGAATAGAAAATTAATTTTACAGATAATTGTTTATCTGTAAAATAATAGTTAATTTTAACAGTTTTTCTGTTTTTTTTCAGTTTTTAACATTATGGTATTTCAACATTTTTTAACAGTTTTTTGTACCTTTACTGCCTGAAGTGCCATAAAAACACATGTATCACCTCTCAAAACTAATAATTAGTAAAGCTGTAAACAAATCTGACAGGTTGCCATTAAATAAAAGAATGAAGACACTCGTCTAGATGGTGATAAAACAGCTTTTGATCAAGTTCTTAGCCGTTTGTTCTCAATCTGATGACCATGAACTGTTGCTTAAGAAGAAAAACAAAGCTGATAAAGCAAAGAGAAGCAAACAGGAGTTAAAGGTTGGGTATCTTTGGTTTATTTTTGCACAGAGGAGGATATTCTATTCAACAGATCAGCAAAAAAAATCCAACTTTCCATCCTCCACGGTGGGGGTGACGTGTCAAAGAATAGAAGATCTGACCTCATAAGAAATCCAAGAAAACCCAGGCGAGGAGATCAGTGAGAATTATACAAGTGGGTTCACAGGAAATTTGGAAACTGGATCAACAAGTCTGGACCCAGAGGGAGCGTGAAGCACCAGACACCGTCGACAGGCTCAAAGAATCTATTACACTTGTAGTTTCCACATGTGTGATTTCAGAATTCAACCGACACCGAGCTGAAAGTTTGAGCGGAAGAAGACGCAACCAGACTTCAAGTTGGAAAGTTTGGAGTCGACCCAACGTGGAAATAAAATGCCTCTTTGACGCTTTAGTATAAAACAAGCAACATTAAAACCACAGGAAGGTAAAGTGAAAAACATTTCTAGAGGAACCATTTGAGGAACATCAGATCCATTGGTTGAACATCTGTAGGATCCACCAGAAGAAACCTACAACCCAAAGAATCCACTGCCAACATCCCAGGTTCCAACTCAGAATCACATTTGTAGTTTTGCTTTGGCTGTCGACACGAACCAGCACCTGGATCCCCCCCCCCCTCCCCCCCATATCACCAGACTAGTAGTAACTGTAGTGTTTGTGGTTCTGTGGGTGTGTTGGGGGGGAGGGAGCGGGTTTTCTTTGTGTTGTATTTCTGCTGCATGCTTTTATTTTGGTAAACAATTTGAGTTACATCTTTTACTGTACGAAAAGTGCTGTATAAATAAAGTTTGATTGATTTTCTGTCTTAATTTGAAGTTTTTTTTCTATTTCCTTGCAGCGGAAAAGCTAATTTGCATGTGTTCATTTCAATCATACGTTTAATAATTCATCATTTTCATAATAATGGTAGTGATGTTTATGTCTGATCATTGCTAGTACTTACGTGTCCTTACTTTCTTACTAGAAGGAATCATTTCAAACCTAAAGAGCTTCTTTTCCTGGAGCATATTTTTTAAGGATGTGTTTCTTTCAAATAAAAGCCGTTCGCTTTGACATTTTCTCTTCTTATGCAGTGAAACTCTGGCTGCTGAGTGTTCAGGCCGGCTTGTTGTCTGACATTTCCCAGTCACTCTGCGTTATTATCCTGTTACGTAACATTCGGTTTGGTCTTTCTGAGCGTTTTTCCTTCCCCCTGCTCGGTTTCGTGCCGTTGTTTCCGGCCGTTCTGTTTGAAACGTGGCGACGGATGCAGATGTGCTGCTAAACCCGCCCCGAAGCTAAAAGGGTTTAATTGGACGGAGACGCCGGGCTAAGCTAACGCTAACCTCCACCCTCTGCTCCGTCTGAGCGCGCCCGGGGTCGGGGAGCCTGCTTCGGTGTGAAGTCCTGCCGCTGGCCCGCTGACCCTGGAGGCTCTGCTGCCTCAGAGATACCAGGACTGAAATTAACAGCTGCCCTCCTGCTGCTCCTCCTTCATCTTCAATCAGTCCTCTCCTTCCTCGTCTTCTTGCTCCTCTTCCTCTCCCATCCCTCTCTCCTCCTTTTATTTCATCGTCGTCGACCTCGTGGCCTTCATCGTCCTCCGGCAGATGATTCGCCTTCAGCCGCAAACAGGAAGAGGCGTCTTTTCAAACTGCTTCTTTGGCACCAACAAAGAAACGAAAATAAAAATCTGTAAAAGGAAACTATAAAAACCTGACAGCAAGGGAATCAAAAAATACTAAAATAAACAAAAACAAAAAATGATCTGAGTCCTATTTTTCTTTCAAAGCAAATATCTGTTAAAAGAAATAAAGAAATAAGAAAAAATGTTTTTCTGATACAGTAAAAATGAAAACTTTATAGTTATAAAGATAATTTTTATAGTTTTGGACCTTTTTAACATGTATCTTAATACCTTTACCTGTGATTTTTAATGGAAAAAGTTTTGTAAATATCAGCCCTTGTTACAAATATTTTTCTTTAAAATAACAGCAAATGTCTGTAAATCAACGATATATATCTGTGCTGATTTAAATACAATAAAAACTTGATTTTACAGTCAAATGTAAACGAGTGATTCACAGTTTACAACAATATTAATTTTTAATGTGGACCGACCGTCTCTTTGTGTACAACAGAACAGTCAGACAGGATATGGATATAACAATAGTTTATTTACAATATATAGAACATCTGACATACAGGTGATACAGAGGACTAGGAGACTCTAGAGGACGACTACAGGACGGAGGACTGAACTACAACCCAGCAACAAGACTTACAGCCGTACTAACAACCTCCTAGACTGACTTTAAAAGAGTGATACGTGACAACAGTGGCGTGAGGATCAGTGCAGGTGACTCTCCAGGTCGAATCAAGACGGAGGCAGGTGAGGTCCAGAGTTGGGTACCCGGCAGGAGGGTCCAGCATGGTGTAGCGGAGAGCGTCTGGCATTCATGGAGCAGGCAGGAATCCCCATAGACATATATACGTAGACGCTGCGTTGACTGCTGCTGCCGATTGGAGCCGACGTGCCTACGCGGCGGCCATCTTGGTACAGTGCCACTTGCCCCTACAGTGCATTACGTCTATAGAGGAATGACATGTCTGCACTATAAAAGTGATCATAAATCCATCAGTTGTCAACATATATTGTTTGTTACAAACGTCAGACATGGAGGACGGACAGGCCGACATAAATAGAACAAAAGCATCCAAGCATCGTGTGTCAAAGCTACATGTGTGACGTTTTTAACAAACCAAACCGTTTGGAAATCGGTGGAAAATTCAGTGAATAATTCTACTTTAAGATTGTGGAGTACCTCTTACCTCCATAGACTTACATTCACTCCCCCCTCTGCTAGCCCTGTACCAAGATGGTGGAGCTTTAGACACGTCCCTCCACAGTCAATGCAGCGTCTACATATATATATGTCTATGGTCATAAACCCCACTCACTGCCACCGCTGTGTTCAACCAGGTGATTATCCAGTGACCTTCCACACATGCCACGCCCACCTGAGGGGAAGGGAGAAGGAAGGGACGGGGGAGAACCAGGAGCTCTGGAGGTGGAGGGCGTGTCGCTCTTTTCGCTAACATTTAATGACGTGATCTCTTGATTGAAGGTTGAGGAGTCCAAGTCTGGATTTTACAGATCTGGTGTCACTAAGTCGCTGTTTTGAAGGTGTTTATGCTCCTGAATGGAACACAAAAGGAGTTTACAGTGTAATAAAGGAACACAACATCGTCCGACATACACTGATAACCACTAACAATAAACAGAATCCCTGATTGTCGACCGCCGACTAGTTTAACGGATGATTAAAGCTTCCAGAGGAGCCCTGCAGGCGTCAGACGAAGCCGGAGGAAGTTTTCCAAAAACACCTCGAAAATAACGAGAGAAAACATCAAAACCAGGAAGACTCAGAACAACAAACGGCATAAATAAAGAGCGAAGGAAGCAGCCGAGCTCAGAGCTGCTCTGGAATAATTCAACACGCAGCAGAAACAGCAGATTAACAGCAGAGCCGGTGTTGGACGGTAACTTCTGGTGTAATCACAGCAGTTTTCAAACCATTCTGATGGGATGCGTCGGTAGGGAGATGAGGTTTATTCTGAAAGGATTTCCTTTGCTAAAAAGGAAGGTGAGACGTTTGGAAATCCTCGAGAAACTAAAACAAACAGTTTACAAGTTCAAGAAGGAGCGTCTAAGTCCTGAATGTGGCTAAATGAGATGTTTTATGTGACGTTTTGGGATCTCATGCGTCCATTTCTCTTTTATTTTCCGGTTCGTTTGATTTGCTCAGACAGGAAACGGGATGAAGTTCAGGCTGGAGCTCCTTTTTCTGGCATTAATCCAACTCCAATCCACACATCCAGGATCCAACGTCCACTGTCAGCTTTACTGACTTGTGTCTTTGTTGTTGTTTTCTTCAACTTGCCTTTGTCTGTTTTCCCTCCTCTTTGGTTCCGACTTCAACAGGTTCACCAGCGTCAACCAGTTCTCCATGTATATACTGTATATTCTATATAATATAGTCCATATAGTACATGTTGAGGTCATGGAACAGGATCTGACAGCATGTTAAAATGTTCTGTCTTAGTTCACTTTATAGGATCGTTATTTGAAACAATAAATATCCTAAAAATCTTCTTTGACCATTAGATTAAAGGGTTTTCTTGAAAACATTATTAGAACTTGTAGGTAACGTTAGCCAAAGTTGGGGGAAATATCGATTTTCTATACATGAAGTTTAGAACATCTAGATGTCCATCCATCCATCCATCCAACCATCCATCCATCCAACCATCCATCCATTCATCATTGATCCATCATCCATCCATCCATCCATTCATCATTGATCCATCATCCATCCATCCATCCATCCATCCATCCATTGATCCATCATCCATCCGTCCATCCATCCATCCATCCGTCCGTCCATCCATTGATCCATCATCCATCCATCCATCCATCCATCCGTCCATCCATCCATCCATCCGTCCATCCATCGATCCATCCATCCATCCATCCGTCCATCCATCCATCCGTCCATCCATCCATCCATCCATTGATCCATCCATCCATCCATCCATCCATCCATCCATCCATCCATCGATCCGTCCATCCATCGATCCATCCATCCATCCATCCGTCCATCCATCCATCCATCCATCCGTCCATCCATCCATCCGTCCATCCATCCATCCATCCATCCATTGATCCATCATCCATCCGTCCATCCATCCATCCATCCGTCCGTCCATCCATTGATCCATCATCCATCCGTCCATCCATCGATCCATCCATCCATCCATCCATCCATCGATCCATCCATCCGTCCATCCATCCATCCATCCATCCGTCCATCCATCCATTGATCCATCCATCCATCCATCCATCCATCCATCCATCCATCCATCGATCCGTCCATCCATCGATCCATCCGTCCATCCATCGATCCATCCGTCCATCCATCCATCCATCCATCCATCCATCCATCCATCCATCCATCCATCCATCCATCCATCGATCCATTGATCCATCATCCATCTGTCCATCCATCCATCCATCCGTCCATCCATCGATCCATCCGTCCATCCATCCATCCATCCATCCGTCCATCCATCGATCCATCCATCCATCCATCCATCCATCCATCCATCCATCCTCCCTCCTCCTAATCTATACCTATAAAGTCATATTTTGGTCCACATCCACTGGATGTATTTCCTGCTAACTGACGGTTTCATTCTGTCCTGGCGTTCTTCCAGCCACACATCATAAAGGTTAATGAGGTGAGTCTATTCTGAAGGCGTTTCTTTACTCTGCTCAGTCTCGTCTGGAGCAGCAGGTAAAGTCTCCATCTGCAGCAGAACTGATGCTGCACAATTAAGCTCTGCAGATCCATTAGTTAAAGACCGCCACAGAAATAACCTCAGAAAGCTCCGCGCTCGTACGTGCACGTGATGAATTACTGCACGGGCTGGAAAACACTGAGGTCATGAAGAATCAGGGGTCGGTTGGAACTTCAGTCTGCATTAATAGCAGCCTCAGGACTGACTGTAACTAAAAACACTGGATGTCCTTTTAATAGATCTGAAGCTCCTCGCTGGATTCACAGGAAAGAGTCGGTCTGTTTATGAAGGGTTGGTTGTCAACTCTACTAGTCAACCAGAGCTTCTGGATGCAACAAATGACAACCCAGAACCAATATGAAGAACTTAAATCTTCAAAAGAGGCTGAAAGCAACAAAACAGCTGCAACCAAAACCAAAACGTAAAGCTGTGTTCGGTGATTGTTGGCAGGTTTTAAGGCATTTTGGACAAGTTCAAAGTTATTTCAGATGAGTTTAAAGTCATTTTGAGTCATTCTGGACAAATCTTGAGTAACTTTGGACCCATTTCAGGTCATTTTTGATACGTTTTATTGTGAGTCAATCGGTTTATCGACATCATCACCTCATTATAAAGACTTGAGTTAAGTTTTCTTTACGTACAGGCTGCTTTTGAATAATTTCTGAGCAGTTTCGGACGAATTTTAAGCTGTTTTGGTCATTTTTGAGTCATTGAGTCAACAATTTTGTCAGTTTGGCAAATTTTTTTGAAAAGTTTGGACAATTTTAGATAATTTTGAAAACATTTTATGTCTTTCTGAACAAATTTTGAGTCATTCTGGACGATTTAAAATCAAATTTTGGACAACTGTGAGTCATTTAGGAAAACAAAAGTCATTCTGAAGGAGTAATTCTGGATAGTTTGAGCAGTTCCTGAGATTTGAGAACCAGTTTTGAGAACAGACAGCTGTGGTCGCCAGTACATTCATCCATTAGAGCATTTCACAATAAATATTCACCACTAAAACTGCATAAAAATTTAGTTTAATCTGTCAGATAACCTTAAAAACTACCCAACAATCTAAAAAGGGCTTGTTGGAGTCCTTTAACTGACAGTCACCTGGTTTGTTTTGCTTCTCTACGTCTTACTCAAGTGTCTCAACCATCCAGATTTGCACTTTAAGTTTCCAGAGAAGAACGAATCCTCAGCCGAATGAAGCAGAATCTGTCCACCGGTTCGCCTCATTTCTCTGTTTTCAGCCTCCCCTTGCTTGTGAAGCGAAATCAATCCGAACATCTTGAGGGATGTTTGTGTTCCTGGGAAGCATCTGGAGGAAGCAGAAGGCTGCTGGAGGATGAACAGGTGTTAGCTGAAGTCTTTCTGGTATCAGTGACCCGTGTGAAAGAGGTGTTGATGCACAGCTGGAGCGTATAAACCAAGCTAGCAGCAAAAGACTCAATCAGAACGTGTCACTCTTCGTTATCTGGTCGTCTGCTGTGCCAAACAACTCTTTTATACTTCACAGCGTTAATGGGTGGCAACAAAACGAATGGAACGTTATGACATCTGAACATTGTTGTCTTGGACGTTGTTGTGACAAATGATAAAATACAGCAGCAAGCTAAGCTAACTCTAAGAAAGCAATGGACAGACGATACTTTCTCTCAAGGTTGTGCTTTACTAGAAGATCTGTACGTCAAGAGTTCCGGGCAGCGAACAAAAGAACCCAGCCGAGGTAGTTTGGACACCTGATTTGGACGCTTCCCGTGGAGGCTTTCAGGCGTGATCAACCAGGAGGAGATCCTGGAGTAAACCCAGAACTCTCTGGAGGGATTATATATCTCATCTGGCCTGGGAACGCCTCGGGATCCTACCTGAGCTCAGCCTCCTTAGGAGTACGTTCTTGTACAACCGAACTGTATTCAACGTATCATAAATACGTCTCTATTCACACTAGCTCTATTTCAGCCAGCCAATCATGTATTGGATGGGGCGGGACTTGTCACCATGGTAACCCAGAAAAAAAAAGCCAAAATATGACTTTATGGTTTTACATTAAGAGGATGAAACTAACATAGATGAAAGATTTGGATGGATGGATGGATGGATGGATGGATGGATGGATGGATGGATGGATGGATGGATGGATGGATGGATGGATGGATGGATGGATGGATGGATCGGTGGATGGATGGATGAATGAAGAATGGATGGATGGATGGATGAGTGATGGATGGATGAATGATGGATGGATGGATGGACGGACGGATGAATGATGGATGGATGAAGGATGGATGGATGGATGGATGAATGGATCAATGGATGGATGATGGATGGATGGATGGACGGATGAATGAATGGATGGATGGATGGATGAATGGTTAGATGGATCAGTGGATGGATGGATGAATGAAGGATGGATGGATGGATGGATGGATGGATGAATGGTTAGATGGATCAGTGGATGGATGATGGATGGATGGATGGTTAGATGGATCAGTGGATGGATGGATGGATGGATGGATGGATGAATGAAGGATGGATGGATGGATGGATGGTTAGATGGATCAGTGGATGGATGGATGAATGAAGGATGGATGGATGGATGGATGGTTAGATGGATCAGTGGATGGATGATGGATGGATGGATGAATGAAGGATGGATGGATGGATGGATGAATGGTTAGATGGATCAGTGGATGGATGGATGGATGGATGGATGAATGAAGGATGGATGGATGGATGGATGGATGGTTAGATGGATCAGTGGATGGATGGATGAATGAAGGATGGATGGATGGATGGATGATGGATGATGGATGGATGGATGGATGAATGAAGGATGGATGGATGGATGGTTAGATGGATCAGTGGATGGATGATGGATGGATGGATGGTTAGATGGATCAGTGGATGGATGGATGAATGAAGAATGGATGGATGGATGGATGAATGGATGGATGGATGGATGGATGGATGATGGATGGATGGATGGATGGACGGATGAATGAATGGATAGATGATGGATCAATGGATGGACAAATGCCAACAGCCACAGTACAGTTAACTCATTATGGATTCAGTGTAGAAGCTTAGTTTGTGTTTCAATGATTCCTTCTAACTATTTAGATGTAAAATCAAACAGCAGAGAAGCAGCAGACAGAGGAAGCTTTAAAACAGTCTTGCTGCTGTCCAATATAATCCGATTCAATGTGGTTCTGATTGGAGAACGGACCGCGGGGATCGGTCTGGACCCGGGGCTGCCTCCACTAATGTTCTGCTTGATCACATATTCACCTGACTTGGGGCTGTTTGCAGGTAGTTTGTGAGTCTAGTTGCTCTCAGGTGATGTGAAGCGAAACAGCTTCAAACAGAACAATCGATCAGTTTAAAGAATGACTCAGACGTTCAGCAGGAACTCTCACACTTTTTATTTGTTTTAGAAAATCCTGGTGTTTACTTCATCCATGAATGATGTCGGCTGCGGCCTGAACGACGGCGAGTAATGTCCTGATTCAGGAAGGTAATGGATGACGCTCCAACGCCTCCTTTATTCTCCGTAATGAGATCTAATCATGATTTATTTCTGTCTGGTAGCGAAGTTTTATAAAAGTTTTTCAGGTAACATGTCAGAAACTTGGGTTCCTTTTGAAGTTTAGCTGAATTTAACTGTCCGTCACCAGATATCAGTTTGATAGATATGAGCTGGATTCAACCCCCATGGAAGTTTGTTCTTTTTATTGCTTTGTAACAGAATCATGGTCAATTAAATCAGGACCAAAAGACTCTTAATGTAAAAGTGAAAACAGAAGGAGGCCACCAAGACTCCTATGACTCCTCTGAAGGAGATAGAAGAAGGAGACTAGTGAGGGAGGACACCAAGACTCCTATGACTCCTCTGAAGGAGTTAGAAGAAGGAGACTAGTGAGGGAGGCCACCAAGACTCCTATGACTCCTCTGAAGGAGTTAGAAGAAGGAGACTAGTGAGGGAGGACACCAAGACTCCTATGACTCCTCTGAAGGAGTTAGAAGAAGGAGACTAGTGAGGGAGGACACCAAGACTCCTATGACTCCTCTGAAGGAGTTAGAAGAAGGAGACTAGTGAGGGAGGACACCAAGACTCCTATGACTCCTCTGAAGGAGATAGAAGAAGGAGACTAGTGAGGGAGGACACCAAGACTCCTATGACTCCTCTGAAGGAGTTAGAGGAAGGAGACTAGTGAGGGAGGCCACCAAGACTCCTATGACTCCTCTGAAGGAGTTAGAAGAAGGAGACTAGTGAGGGAGGCCACCAAGACTCCTATGACTCCTCTGAAGGAGTTAGAAGAAGGAGACTAGTGAGGGAGGACACCAAGACTCCTATGACTCCTCTGAAGGAGTTAGAAGAAGGAGACTAGTGAGGGAGGACACCAAGACACCTATGACTCCTCTGAAGGAGTTAGAAGAAGGAGACTAGTGAGGGAGGCCACCAAGACTCCTATGACTCCTCTGAAGGAGTTAGAAGAAGGAGACTAGTGAGGGAGGCCACCAAGACTCCTATGACTCCTTTGAAGGAGTTAGAAGAAGGAGACTAGTGAGGGAGGCCACCAAGACTCCTATGACTCCTCTGAAGGAGTTAGAAGAAGGAGACTAGTGAGGGAGGCCACCAAGACTCCTATGACTCCTTTGAAGGAGTTAGAAGAAGGAGACTAGTGAGGGAGGACACCAAGACTCCTATGACTCTTCTGAAGAAGTTACAAGAAGGAGACTAGTGAGGGAGGCCACCAAGACTCCTATGACTCCTCTGAAGGAGCTAAAAGGAGGAGACTAGTGAGGGAGGCCACCAAGTCCAGGGACCATCTGCAAATTTCAAAACTGCTGCAACAGCGAAGAGAAACACGACACAAATATTCAATAACTTCACTCTACTGTACTGTAGTGTCACCAGAATCACTGCAGACATCAACTGTAGTTTTAGTTGATGTCTGCAGCGGTTTTGTAATTTGCAGACGGTCCCTGGACACTCGTCGTCCAGCCGGCTGCTCATAGACACCAGTGTTATTTCTGCAGCCTGAAAGACAGCTACTGTTGATAAAGCTGGGCTTGTAGCACATTGTCTACCTGACAACGATGGAAAGAGGCATCGTTATGATTTGACAACGTGTCACTAATGAGTTATTGATGCTGGAAGTTCACGTGAGCACAAGAAACTTACATTTTAATTATTTTCTGCCAATGTCCCTTAAAAATCTGTACTATTACAGTAAATTATTTAGAAATTACACTTAAAAACTATTTAAAACACGGTATTTTTTTCAGTGTAGCAGTTACGCTAACATTTATTGATATTTATTAACATTTCATGCATCATTTTTATTTCTAATGACAGCAAATATCTGCAAAACAATGACTTCTAACTTTATTTTTTGGTATTTTACAGCCAAATTTTGTCCACATTGGCCTGTTTTTTTTAACTTTAACATGATTATAATGCTTTTTTTTCTGTGATTTTATTACAAGATTATCTGTCATTTTAAATATCAGTCAAATGTATTTACTATCATTTACTTCCAGTCCTTCATTTACACATTTGTCTTTTAAATATTGGCAAATATCTGTGAATAATGATACTAAACGTGGTAATTAAACAGAACTGACGGGTAGAACTTGTAAACCACGGTGACGCCTCTATTTAACTGATGAGACGTGTTGCTATGCGAACAAACAGCAGGATGATATTAGAAACGTGACGAATTCGCTGCGGATCAACAGCAGAAGCTCGATGCTGATCGGTGAAAGCTCCTCCATCATTGTTTACACTGTTTTCTACGTCTCCTCGGGCTCCCCTCCCTTCCATCTCCGACCCTGATGGATCCGCTCTCGTCTCCGTGCAGATTAATTGATCCGACTGCCTTCAGCTCGGCCGCTTGATTAATTGCATTCTCTGCCGGTGTTTCGGCTCCGAGATGAGACGGCGAGCGGGGAGAGCGGGCGAGCGCGTTTTGATGAAGAACAGTCTGAAAACACAAAGTGCAGCCGGAGAATGGGGAAAGTTAGTGCAGTAAATGGAGTTCAGGAACTCCATTATGACTGTGATTACAGCGGCGTATGATAAAACGTCCCTGAATGGGAGCAGCAGTGACAGGCAGCTCCCGTTCTTTCAGTTTAACTTTGGAACTCAGTGTTGAGCGCCGGTGTCATTAGATTCGCGGGAAAATGAGCGGCGTGACTCGTGAGACAGAAACAAACTGATGGAAGGAGAATAATGATGAGGAGTTTGCTAAAGTCGAACATGTTTCCGGCGGATGTTGCCGAATGTCTCCGATCCTGTTTGTGGTGTTCATGGACGTGATCTCAAGGTGGCTGGTTGGATGAGGTTTCTTCATGCACTGAGGCAGTTTGTAGACAAGTGTGAAGCTGCTAACTTGAAATTTAGCACCTCAAAGTCCATGATTCTCGGTATATCACTCCTTCTGGGTTGGGGTTGAGTTGCCCTAACCCTAGAGAAGGGGTTTAACTGAGAAGAGGGAGCCATACCCAAAAGAGTCTACATTATAACCCTCATCTAATCTAGGGTTGAGCTCTGAGGAGAGACCAAAACACTGAGGTTGCAGGTACAAGCACCCGAAATGACACCTGGTCAGGATGGTCCAGAGTCAACCAGGAACCAGCAGAAAGCAGGTCTGGATGAACCAGAAGCTGCTGGAACACAGCTGTCAGTGTCCACAGGGTTGGACATCAACATGAGCTGAGAGGCTCCATGAAGAAGGAAGTTCTTCCTCTAGAAGCAGAACCTTAAAGCTCCACTGATCACATGGACAAAGAAAAGGCCTTCTGGAGGAAAGTTCTGAGGTCAGATGGAACAAAGACTGAGGAGAGAAGGTGAGGCCTTCAACCCCAACAACACCAGACCTACCATCAGCATGGAGGTGGCAGCATCATGCTCTGGAGCTTTCTAGACGTCCTTCTGGCCTCATTTCAGACTGTAGTTTGGACTGGCTTTGGACTGTCTTGGGACAGGTTCTTGTTTGGTTTCAGTCTTGGTTCTGAGCTGGTTTGGGACCTGGTTTTGAATGTGATCTAAATTTGGTTCAGGATTTATTTTACAGTGGACTTGGCCCTGGATTAGGACTGGTTTCAGACTGTCTTGGGGGGTCTTGGACTTTCTTTAGGAGTAGTTTAGGTTTGGTTTTGGTCCTGATTTTGCACTGGTATCTGACTTTTTGAGGACTGGTTTCAGACTGTCTTGGGCGGGTCTTAGACTCTTTTTTAACCCCAACAACACCAGACCTACCATCAGCATGGAGGTGGCAGCATCATGCTCTGTGGAACTGGAGCTTCACACAAAGTCAATGGAACAATGAAGGAGGAGGATCAGAACCTAAAACCATCAGCAGAAGGTTGATCTGGGACACAGCTGGATGTTCCAACCAGACAATGAGTCCAAACACATCAAAGTGGTGAAGAAATGGTTCCATCAGGCTGGAATGAAGGTTTTAGACTGGTCCCCCCAAAGTCCTGACTTAGACCATCAAGAACCTGAAGAAACCAGTCTGAGTCATGGAGACGACACATTTAGTTGGACTGAGGAGTCAAAGAGAAACCAGACAACTGTAGACGGGAACCAGAAGAACCCAACTGAGGAGGAAACGGACTAATTTAACCAGATATTAACATCTCTATATGTTTATGTTAGATCCAACAGATTTAGTCATATTTCCAGAAGATCTTTAATAAATCTATGCAAGAGCCTTAAAACATGATTGTTTTTTATGTGTGTGATAAAGGTGCATGGGTTTCAATGATTCTGTCATAGAAAATGTAATAGAAGTCGCTGGAAACTCAGGACTGACACGATAAACATGGTCTTTAGCTGCAGTTCCTCTACTGTCCACTAGAAGCTGGTCCTAGAAAAACAAGCTGAGCTGAAGCAACAAAGGAAATCCCCAAACTTCTCTCCAAAAACCAAAAGTCAACACTAATTCTTACACAACAAGTTCAGCTCTCAGGAGGTCATCGACCGTCTTCTAATGTGGGTCTGAGAGGGATTTTTAAAACAAATGTCCCATCCAGGAGATATTAAAGGATAAAGTTGGCCAACAGTTAATTTTACCTGATAACTGTAGTTTCAGTTGGACTCTTTGCAGATCTCTGAGCAGAAACACATGAAGAGAGAATCAGACTCGGTTCAAGTCAAACAGAATCAGATTCCTGTTGGGCAGAAATCAGCGTGGCAGCTTCATGGCTTTATCGTCTTCCTACAGTGTGCAGTTTGTTTTGACTGTGGGCCACTTTAAACATTATGAAAGCATGTTGTTTCCCTGCATCAGTGGGAGCCACGGCGGCTCAGCTTTCAACAACAGCTTTGTGCTAAGATAAGTTTTATCTTAATACAACCTGAAAGAACAGCGGACTAATTCATCAAACGGCGCTTTAAAGCAGTGTCCTGTCAAAGCTTTGGAACATGCATGCATGGTGATCAGTTGGTAGTTTTAGACTCATTTGCAAACAACTTTCCTGCTATAATCAGTCTTCATGGCTGTGTCAGGACGCAAACAATTAGCACTAAACACAAAGTAGAGCTGACGCTGATGTGGACGTCGTTAGTTTTGTCGGTATGTATACATCACCCAAAGTGTTGGACGAGTGAGTGAAGTCATAAGGATGCTGTGGGCATTAATGTAAGGATAGATAAATATATGCTACCTGGTCGAAAGTATGTGGACAGCTGAATGTCTCTGTTTATTGTGATTGACCCCAAAGCGTCTTCATACTTCTGTCGACAGCTGAACGTTGCAGCTGTATGTGATTGATATGGCGTTGGCCCTAAAGGACGTCCACATACTTTAGGTCATGTACAGAAATATTATGGCTTTTCTGCTAGAAATAAACCACTTAGCCAAAAGTTTGTGGACGGCTGGATGTTGCAGCACACGTGTTGGATACAGCGTCGACCCCAAAGGATGCAGTTCTGTTGGAATCATAAACCAGAGTGTGAGACTTTTAGGTTCTGATCTAATGAAGGCGAGTCACGCAAACTCAGTTTTGTCACCGAAGTCATGGAGAGGCTTCATTTAGGAGTCTGAACGTCTGATGTAAAATTCTACAACAATCGATCAAACAGAAGTTGGGATGTTTCCTGGGATAAATTAAAACTTTGACAAACTAATAGTCAATTAATTCCCTGCAAAAGTGTTGTTTGTTTTAGAACGACTTCCCAGTATTCATAAACAAGATCCTGTTTTCTCTGTATCCCATTGTAACATACGTCTCTATGCTGACGATACAGTTCTGTACATTGGTGTAAATACTGTGCGTTCTGCTGTAAAAGCACTTCAGGGTTGCTTTGCCCAGTTGCAAGTTGCACTCAGTAAGTATTAGCTAGTCCTAGAGCTGACATATTTAGACTTTTATCGCTGTACGACCTGATAAATACTTGGTTTATTAATTTACAAGGCTCCTGCTGGTTGGTCGCCCCTTACATGATGTCATTGCTGCTGTATTTAACTATGAAATCTAACTGAACACGCTCCAGTAGGCAGTCCCTCCAGGAATTCATGATGTTGAGATCGCAACAATCCAACCAATCTCCATGAATTCTGCGCCACCTTGCTAATTTCGTCCAATCACCACGACTTTTCCGCAATTTTGTCCCGCCTCCCGTGAGTTCCACCCATCACAGCAGTCCCCAGTAATGCACATACATCACCGAATTCACTTCCTTGTTTATGGTTTGAAGATACAGATGCAACAAAAACTACTGCAGAACAATTCCCTGATGTTCTTCACCAAAGCGGAGCTAAACTGTTTTCACCCCGTGGAATATTGAGGTGGAACACAAACCAAAACCATCCACTGACAAACACTTTTCTACCGTAAACATATCAGGAGAATGGGTGAAACCAGCGGACCACAGACCAGACAAACCACCGTGATGAAGCTGTTGCATCCAGATCTGTGGCAGCACTGAAACAATGAAGGTCAGTTAGATTCATTAACTGACGTGACGAGCTGTGAGCGTGTGTGTGTGAACACGCGTGTGCCAGGATGTGGAATTAACTTTTTAAACTTTTAACATTTATAATGAATTAAACAAAACAAAGAAAAAAATGCAACTTTTTAGCAAATTTTTACCGTCTCCTGAAATTTCATGCAACAAATACGATTAAAACATCGCAATTTTTTAGAAAAGCTGCTGCAAATCAGACATTTTAGGAGCAACAATCTGGAAAAACACCCAAGAAATCCTGGAGGGACTGGAAAGTGGAGGAAGAGTGATATGCAGTTATAATAACAATAAAGAAAAGACACAAAAGTCGACCACACATCTCCTCTAAACCAGGTTCATGTCTGCAAACTGGGGTCTGAAAATGATTAATAGGAGCACATTAAGAAAAGAAATGTTCTTCGTTCTGTTTGAAGAACCATTTTAAACTCCTCAGCTCTCCTTGGACCAGACTGCCTACTAATATCTGAGTTTTTGTGCTACAACTTATCAGACCTGAACAATCAGTTACCAAAAACTCTGTTTGTTTTCTGAGGAAAGTCCACAGAGCAGCGTCTCTTCACTTCCAGTCTGGTCGGACACCTTCACCAGAAACTCCCTGTCAGAGCTGCTACATGACTTTTTCATTTACCGCCAGCTTTTCTTTCTTTTGTCGCTTTTCACTGCAGATAGTTTAGTGCAGGAGCTTCAACCTTCACATCAGTGTGTATCATCACACTGATAAGACGCTCAGAGTCCAAACGCAGGGAAACAGGTTTCGACATCTTTGTTGAATCTGGACGACGTTCAAGGAAAACAGGCAGGAAATAAAAGCAAACGCAGCGTTTTCCAAACCCAGATTCAGCAGCTGCAGCAGAAACACTCGGTCTGGCTGAGATCATCATGAGGACTCTGGTGGTTTTGCTCTTGGTGGCCGCGACCGGCGCTGAAGCCCTGGATCGCTGTGCGTGGGCCCGCACGCTGAAGAGTTATGGGATGGACGGCTACGCTGGCATCAGCCTGGCCAACTGTGAGTACATGGAGCCACCAAACAGCAGAACGTACATGCAACTTTAGCTTTAAAGCAACATGAGAACCAAACGTGTGAAATCTTGCATGTACCAGATAAATGAAGACTAAAGAAAGCCTAGCGTACCGAAGAATAAGACTTTATTTGTCATACGTGTCTACAGCATTGTGAAATGTTGTTTTCTCATATCCCAGTTGAGACCAGAGCTCAGGGTCAGCCATGGTACGGCCCCTGGACCAGGAAGGGTTAAGGGCCTCGCTCAAGGGCCCAACAATGGCGGCGTTGGGATTCGATCCTCTGACCTCCTGATCAGTCGCTCAGAGACTTAACCGTTGCACCACCACTGCCCCAAATCTCAGTTTATTTAGTTTTAAGGTTGAAACCAATCATTCATTTCCATTTATTTCATTCAGTAGCTTTTTCCCATTTCTTGAAAGGAACGTTTGCAATTTTCAGAAATATGTTTATGCTCACTTTTCTTGGGGATAGTGAGATGAGACGACTGACACCACCGGCAGGTTTTGATGCTAAATATGAAGCTAACGGCTAATCTGGTGTGGAGCCATTTCCATGCAACCAATGGAGGCTCCAACCAAGAACTAGTTCGACACTCAACTCACGATAAAACCGTTACGACTAAACTGCGCTTGAAGGGAATTTTGTTGGAAAATGAACTTAATTTATGAGTTAGAGTTAGAGTTGTAGTCGTTGTTGTCATGGTTTAGGTTCAAATACATATGAATTAGTGGCATTCAGAGGTTTTGGCAGTGAGAATCTGCCACCACTGAACTCTGGTCTCCAGGATGTGAACAAAGCTAAGAGGTGTGACTTTCAGCTACCACAAGGTAAACACTGGTTCGTGTTCACTGGGCGAAGACATCTCAAGTTTCAAGGATGTAACATACGCCTCTATGCTGACGATACAGTTCTGTACATTGGTGTAAATACTGTGCGTTCTGCTGTAAAAGCCCTTCAGGGTTGCTTTGCTCAGTTGCAAGTTGCACTCAGTAAGTATGTAGACTTTGGTGCAGATAAAACAAGCAGGATAAACATCTGAATTAGAGTCCGACCAGACTGGAGGTGAAGAAATGACTGGAATCTCAAGTTTCAAGGATGCTGAACTTCATCCAGAGCATTTTTGACCCGTCAGACTGAGGGTTTTTGTGGGTTTTCATACCTGTCGTTGAGTTTTCATGCGTCTTTCCGTCCTGCAGGGGTTTGTCTGACCAGGTGGGAGTCGAACTACGACACCAGCGCCATAAACCACAACACGGACGGGTCCACCGACTACGGCATCTTCCAGATCAACAGTCGCTGGTGGTGCACCGACGGAAAAACCAAGTCAGCTAATGCCTGCAACATACGGTGCAGCGGTCCGTGAGGATTTACTTCTTCCCATGTTCATGCAGGTTTATGTGTCCAGTCCTGTTGTGTTGATCTGAGCTTTAGAGCTGTTGTCGTGTCCATAATGTGTCTCTGGTGGTTTTAAATCCATTCTGACCAACAAGCAGGAAAAACTTTGAAGACAAAAGCAGCTGATCTCAGACCAACAGATCGAGGCACTGATCCCAGATCGTGCAACGAATACAACAGTGAAATTTGAAAAGTCCTCATAGAGCTCAGACCTCCTCCAAGCAGCTCATTTCACCCCATGTTGGGATTTACACCCAGAAATAATCCTCCCAGGATTGTTTTATCTACATTATCAGACTCCTTGACCCAGAAAACAAACCCTTAGCATCTGGATTCACACTGATCTCATCATTAGTTCAATAGTTCTTCACCAGAATCTCTTTCTGGGTAATGGTGGTTTCTTCTGGATCCAGCTCCATAGCTGTTGATTCTACAACAGATCTGTTGGATCCTCCTGATTCAGCAGAGTCTCAGCTACATGTTGGTGTTGGCTGCATGTCTGGATCTTCATCTGTTACCTTACAGTGATGACCATTCCACAGGCCCTCTAGTTTTCCTGTTATTGATCCTAGTATCTGGAATTTTTCCCAGATCCAGATCAGATTTTGAGATGTTGTAGAAATTAGCAGGAACTGATCCTGTATTTTTTACCAAGCAGCCTGGACATTTATTGTGGAGTTACATGCACATATACATGCACATTGCCCTATCTCCCAATGCTAAAGAATCCTGGAGAACATTCCTGGATCCAGACGGTGATCCGGATCAACACCAAGATCTAACCATCTGTTCCTGAACATTTCATCAAAATCCATTCAGAACTTTTCACATAAAGCTGCTAACAGACAAACAAACAAACAAACAAACAGATACACGCCAGCAAAACATAACCCCCTTGGTGGAGGAAATTCACTCCTTTTTACTGATTTTAAACTTTGCATTTAAAACCCAGGTCTTGAAGGAACCACTGGGGCCTCTCAGCAGATGCAAAAATGTGCAAAACATACTGTTAAGGTGCTTGTTATTGTGATAAAACATGCAAATTTGGGTTCTATGTGCTAAATTTCTGATATTTTGACACCAAAACCAAAGAAATTGCAATGGAAATATATGAAAACCCTTTTGAAATTCCATCTTCCGTCCACCTGTAGCTCAAATAGTGCAGCAGATATGAGAGGAACTGTTTATTTAAAGCTTCTACTGATTATAGGAGATTGTTAATGCTATCTATGTTATTACCTTTGTTACATCCACCTGTACTTTTACCATATTTCAGCATTTATGACAGATCACAATCATTTAGACTCTGGGAGGCTGTTTCACTAATGTTACTCTGAGGTCTAATTTTTAAATGAGCATCGTTTTCTTTCCCTGCTTGGTTGCAGAGCTTCTGACCAACAACGTCGGCCTGGCGATCAACTGCGCCAAACGCATCGTCAGAGATCCCGCCGGCATCAGGGCCTGGTAAGGAAACGTCAGGCGGTTGAATGAGTTCACGGCACTAGCCTTCACGTGTGGAGAGTAACGTCATGGCGTCTGGTTTCAGGGTGGCCTGGCGTGTCCACTGTCAGAACCAGGACGTGAGTCCATACGTGGCCGGATGTGGAGTTTAATCAACAAATAGGACGGCGTCGTCTGCATATTGAAGTTCTCCATCTTCGGCTGCAGAGGATTGAAGCATTTCTACTGTTTCTGTGTTGGATCTGACCAAAGTAAAACATCCAGAGTGACTGAAACTGAAATACAAAGTCAACTTAAGTCTTTACTTTCAATGGTTTTGCTTTTAAGAGAACCAATCAGTGAGGAGGAACGATGTGACATCAGCTTGTGTATTTGTTGCTGTTGTGCTCATTTTACAAAGCAGAATAAAATGTTCCCCAACACATGAATGTTGACAGTTTGGTTGGTGGTAAGAACCAGAGCCAGGAGCTGCTGATCTGTGAGGCAAAAGTGCTGCTTCTGCTACAATATCCCGAAACCCGATGCAGATTTAATGGCCAGATTACTCAACATTAATGCATATTTTACCCAAAAAAGCGCAAAACATGCTATTAAGATGTACGTTGCTGTGTTACAGGATGTAAATTTGGATTGTTGAGGCTAAATTCCAGATATTTTGACACCCAAACCAAGCAAACGGCTCTACAGGATCGTGCTGTGGGGAAATATATGGGACTGTACATCCTAAATGGCGGCCATCTTGAAAACCCATGTGAAGATTCATGTCGCGAACATTATTTTAGAAAACTCACCTTAATGCTGGACACATGGGCCAGTTTCAGGGCTTGTATGGTAAAATGAACAGTTCCTCTCATATCTGCTGCACTATTTGGGCTTCAGGTGGACGGAAGATGGAATTTCAAAAGGTTTTTCAAGATGGCCGCCATTTTCAACACGCAATCCCATAGATTTACTTTGCAATTTCTTTGGTTTTGGTGTCAAAATATCAGGAATTTAACACGTAGAACCCAAATTTGCACGTTTTACCACAATAACAAGCACCTTAACGGCATGTTTTGCACATTTTTGCTGCATCTGCTGAGAGGTCCCAGTGGTTCCTTCAAGACCCGGGCTGAATTTACTTCCTGTGGGTCTCTGTGGACACTTGTATGAAGTTCAAGACAGTCGGTACAGATTCCTTCATCCACCTGGAGCCTAAACAGTGAAGCATACAACTGCAAATATGAGATGAATCACCAAAACTGGCCTATCTGTCCAACACTGGGCGACTTTTGGTGAAATAACGTTGGCGACACCAATTTTCAAAAGGGGTTTTCAAGATGGCCGCCATTGTCAATACGCAATCCCATAGATTTCCTTTGCAATTTCTTCAGCTTGGGTGTCAAAATATCAAGAATTTAGCACATAGAACCCAAATTTGCATGTATTATCACTAAAACATGCACCTTAATAGGATGTTTTGCACATTTTTGAGCTGCATCTGCTGAAGGGTCGATGTGGTTCCTTTGAAACTTGCCCAGACAATGGACTTACATCACGTGGACCCATGTGGACCTGAGAGCATGACTTGGCTTTCACAGTCCTACAGAGGCAGCGGGCTGAGGGTAATTTTCTTCTTTTGTACCCGACAGTGTAGCAGCGTCCCTGCTGGGTTTTATTCTCCAGTGGCCCCTTTGACTGCTGGACATCTGAGTACATCATGCTGGCTTTGAAGGCTCGCCTTCCCCATCTAGCCTCCCTTTATAGAACCGTTCAGTTGTTCCTGTATATTCCCACGGTTACCTGCCGATGTTTGATCACTTGAAGCTTTACTGCAACTCTTGAATGTAACAAAGCAGGTTTATTGAGGGTCTCCAATCTAAATACACGATATTTAGTATAATCAAAGAAAAAAAATCAATGGATTGACTGTAAAAAATAAACCCGGCCACATCAGAAATCTGTATAATACAAATGGTAATTCACATTTCTTTTTTAAAATTGAAAACATTTGACCATAAAATTACAATTTTACTGTAATTAGATCAGAAAAAATGCTTTATTTGAAAGATATTTGTCATTATCTGAAGAAAAACGTGATGTATGTTAAATGTTGGAGAACAGGAGATGATTAATTTAACTGCTGTTTTTACAGATTTTAACCTGTTTTGTTAAATTACAGATAATATCTCAGAAAATAACAGAAGAAAGTTGTGTGATAATAAATTAATAAAATAAATTATGCTCTTTAAAGGTGTTTAGATCTGCTGAAAATGGTAGTATTATACAGATATTGTCATAGAAGTCTTGGTGGCCTCCCTCACTAGTCTCCTTCTTGTGGCTCCTTCAGAGGAGTCATAGGAGTCTTGGTGGCCTCCCTCACTAGTCTCCTTCTTCTAACTCCTTCAGAGGAGTCATAGGAGTCTTGGTGTCCTCCCTCACTAGTCTCCTTCTTGTAACTCCTTCAGAGGAGTCATAGGAGTCTTGGTGGCCTCCCTCACTAGTCTCCTTCTTCTAACTCCTTCAGAGGAGTCATAGGAGTCTTGGTGGCCTCCCTCACTAGTCTCCTTCTTCTAACTCCTTCAGAGGAGTCATAGGAGTCTTGGTGTCCTCCCTCACTAGTCTCCTTCTTCTAACTCCTTCAGAGGAGTCATAGGAGTCTTGGTGGCCTCCCTCACTAGTCTCCTTCTTCTAACTCCTTCAGAGGAGTCATAGGAGTCTTGGTGGCCTCCCTCACTAGTCTCCTTCTTCTAACTCCTTCAGAGGAGTCATAGGAGTCTTGGTGGCCTCCCTCACTAGTCTCCTTCTTGTGGCTCCTTCAGAGGAGTCATAGGAGTCTTGGTGGCCTCCCTCACTAGTCTCCTTCTTCTAACTCCTTCAGAGGAGTCATAGGAGTCTTGGTGTCCTCCCTCACTAGTCTCCTTCTTGTAACTCTTTCAGAGGAGTCATAGGAGTCTTGGTGGCCTCCCTCAATAGTCTCCTTCTTCTAACTCCTTCAGAGGAGTCATAGGTGTCTTGGTGGCCTCCTTCACTAGTCTCCTTCTTCTAACTCCTTCAGAGGAGTCATAGGAGTCTTGGTGGCCTCCCTCACTAGTCTCCTTCTTCTAGCTCCTTCAGAGGAGTCATAGGAGTCTTGGTGGCCTCCCTCACTAGTCTCCTTCTTCTAGCTCCTTCAGAGGAGTCATAGGTGTCTTGGTGTCCTCCCTCACTAGTCTCCTTCTTCTAACTCCTTCAGAGGAGTCATAGGAGTCTTGGTGTCCTCCCTCACTAGTCTCCTTCTTCTAACTCCTTCAGAGGAGTCATAGGTGTCTTGGTGGCCTCCCTCACTAGTCTCCTTCTTCTAACTCCTTCAGAGGAGTCATAGGAGTCTTGGTGTCCTCCCTCACTAGTCTCCTTCCTGCTCCAGTCAGACTTACTCCTGTTCCATATCCTCCCATTTAGCTGGCCTTCTAGAGATATTTACGGACTCAGACATGTTTTTTATTCATCCCTGGTTTTTGCTGTTTAATAACCTTTAAATAACCTCGTCTGGACAGGTGGTGTTTGATACTCTGAGGTGTGAGTTTCTGTGTGGACGTTGAAACGTGCTGATCGGCTGAGTGACCACGAACCTTGGAGGCAGGATGAAGGCATGTTTGTGAAACGTGGTCTGTAGAATAGCGATGACCTTTCCAATCATCCAGATCCGGTGGGCTTTAGAAGGACGTTCAGACTGTGAAGGGGAGACTCGTTTCTCAGTGGATGAAAATGAACTGAGAGTGAAGAAAATGTTCCAGGTGAAAACAGTCAGTCCTGAATTTAAAATAAAGGCTGCTGTGTGGTTTTTCATGGAGGGAGGTTTAAGATAAGACAGCTCAGTCCTGCTGCTTCGTTTTAATGCACAGGTTTTTTTCTGCTTACTCATATTTGCTTCACTTCCAACTCTGATTATGTTTTTTTCAGCCTCGTCCTCATCGGAGCTTCACCCATTAAGCCCGTGGCTGTTTGATTAAAACGTCCACCAGCACCAGCTCCACGACGCCGAGGCCAAATAAACAACCTGGAGCTCTACGGATAAGAGACGTTTGAGAGAAATTCGAATTACAATTAGACTCATGGACTTGGGGAGACGGCAAAACACGCACTGTAAAAAAACACCCTGTCAAACATAGTGTTAAAATCAGACAACAAGGGTGAGACGAATATGTAAAGATGGAATGAGGTCATGCTAAAATAATAAAATGAATGAGGGAGGACACCAAGACTCCTATGACTCCTCTGAAGGAGTTAGGAGACTAGTGAAGGAGGCCACCAAGACTCCTATGACTCCTCTGAAGGAGTTAGGAGACTAGTGAAGGAGGCCACCAATACTCCTATGACTCCTCTGAAGGAGTTAGAAGAAGGAGACTAGTGAAGGAGGCCACCAATACTCCTATGACTCCTCTGAAGGAGTTAGGAGACTAGTGAAGGAGGCCACCAAGACTCCTATGACTCCTCTGAAGGAGTTAGAAGAAGGAGACTAGTGAGGGAGGACACCAAGACTCCTATGACTCCTCTGAAGGAGTTAGAAGAAGGAGACTAGTGAGGGAGGACACCAAGACTCCTATGACTCCTCTAAAGGAGTTAGAAGAAGGAGACGAGTGAGGGAGGACACCAAGACTCCTATGACTCCTCTGAAGGAGTTAGAAGAAGGAGACGAGTGAGGGAGGACACCAAGACTCCTATGACTCCTCTGAAGGAGTTAGAAGAAGGAGACGAGTGAGGGAGGCCACCAAGACTCCTATGACTCCTCTGAAGGAGTTAGAAGAAGGAGACGAGTGAGGGAGGCCACCAAGACTCCTATGACTCCTTTCTCTGCAGATTCTCACAAATACGTTATTTTTCTCTTGGAATAAACAAGTTTTTGCTGCTAAATAATGTTTTCAATGTGTCACATATCTGTTGGCTCTTCCACTGACTGTCACCCACTCATGAAAATCTTCTCCTCTGAGGTTTGTGACAGGTAGAATGGAAGCCATCATGCATTTAACCAGGAAGACTTGAAGCTGTAAATGCTTCCACTCAGACGTTCTCGGTGAATATGAGCTGTAACTGGAGACGAAGTGACCCATGAGTCGGTGCCGTCATCACAGCTATCATGGAAATAATCTACTTCAAATTCACCAAAAGGGAATTAAAAAGTGGCCGAAATCAAACCGATCAACATTTCATTGAGGTAATTTCTCTGCTGAACTGCAAACAAACAGCTGTCAGTTGGTTTTTAATTGAACAAATTCAGTTGGCATATTCACTGTGAAAGTCTTTTTCTGGAACTGGCTGTCACGTCTGGCCTTTTTTTGAAATTATTTTTAGACCGATTTGACTCAAAAGCCCAAACTTTTAAAACGTTTAATTAAATGATAATTTATCGTTTTGGTTCCCAGAAAGAAAGAAAAAAATACAGACCATGAAGCCGTTCTGTCATCAGAGTGGAGCAGCAGAGGAAACAACACAAGCTGCTCATTTGCTTTCCCATAAAGTACAGTTTGGCTGTTTGTTGTGATGGAACCAATCAGATGTGACATCCAGAAATAACCAGGACAAATTATGATTACACAAACAGACACGCTCATGTTTGGACTGATATAATGGATTCTCTCACCCCTAACCTCATCCTTAAAGCTGCTCTGATGAATATTCATATTAACAGCGGATCAGATGACTGTGTGGGTTCGCTCATGGTGGAAGATACACAAACGATCTGCAGCTCCGGCTCGGTTTGGCATCTTTTTTCTGTTTTAAAGGAGTCTCATTGCTCTGGTTGCATTAAGTCCACAGTAAACAGAAAGATGTTTGAATTGGGTTGAACATTTTCACAAACACACGATCCCTGAAGCATGGTGGTGGCAGCATCATGATGTGAAGCACAGTGGTGGCAGCATCATGATATGAAGCACGGTGGTGGCAGCATCATGATGTGAAGCACAGTGGTGGCAGCATCATGATATGAAGCATGGTGGTGGCAGCATCATGACGTGAAGCATAGGTGGTGGCAGCATCATGATGTGAAGCACGGTGGTGGCAGCATCATGACGTGAAGCACGGTGGTGGCAGCATCATGATATGAAGCACGGTGGTGGCAGCATCATGACGTCAAGCACGGTGGTGGCAGCATCATGATGTGAAGCACGGTGGTGGCAGCATCATGATATGAAGCATGGTGGTGGCAGCATCATGACGTGAAGCATAGGTGGTGGCAGCATCATGATGTGAAGCATGATGGTGGCAGCATCATGACGTCAAGCACGGTGGTGGCAGCATCATGATGTGAAGCACGGTGGTGGCAGCATCATGATGTGAAGCACGGTGGTGGCAGCATCATGATATGAAGCATGGTGGTGGCAGCATCATGACGTGAAGCATAGGTGGTGGCAGCATCATGATGTGAAGCATGGTGGTGGCAGCATCATGACGTGAGGCACGGTGGTGGCAGCATCATGATATGAAGCATGGTGGTGGCAGCATCATGACGTGAAGCATAGGCTGTGGCAGCATCATGATGTGAAGCATGGTGGTGGCAGCATCATGACGTGAAGCACGGTGGTGGCAGCATCATGATATGAAGCACGGTGGTGGCAGCATCATGACGTGAAGCACGGTGGAGGCAGCATCATGATATGAAGCACGGTGGTGGCAGCCTCATGATGTGAAGCATAGGTGGTGGCAGCATCATGATGTGAAGCACGGTGGTGGCAGCATCATGACGTGAAGCACGGTGGTGGCAGCATCATGACGTGAAGCACGGTGGTGGCAGCATCATGACGTGAAGCACGGTGGTGGCAGCATCATGATGTGAAGCACGGTGGTGGCAGCATCATGACGTGAAGCACGGTGGTGGCAGCATCATCTGGTGACGTGAAGCACGTGTGCAGCATCAGCACGTGGTGGCAGCATCATGGTGGCATCAGCATGAAGCACGGTGGTGGCAGCATCATGATGAAGCAGGGTGGTGGCAGCATCAGCAGCACGATGTGAAGCACGGTGGCAGCATCATGGTGTGAAGCACGGTGGTGGCAGCATCATGGTGTGAAGCACGTGTGGTGGCAGCATCATGACGTGAAGCACGGTGGTGGCAGCATCATGACGTGAAGCACGGTGGTGGCAGCATCATGACGTGAAGCACGGCGGTGGCAGCATCACGGTGTGAAGCACGGTGGTGGCAGCATCATGGTGTGAAGCACGGTGGTGGCAGCATCATGGTGTGAAGCACGGTGGTGGCAGCATCATGACGTGAAGCACGGTGGTGGCAGCATCATGGTGTGAAGCACGGTGGTGGCAGCATCATGGTGTGAAGCACGGTGGTGGCAGCATCATGATGTGAAGCACGGTGGTGGCAGCATCATGATATGAAGCACGGTGGTGGCAGCATCATGATGTGAAGCATGGTGGTGGCAGCAGCATCATGACGTGAAGCATGGTGGTGGCAGCATCAGGAAGTGAAACATGAACATTCTCATGGTTCAACCTGCTCAGCAGTAAACAGCAGGGAAGGTTTAACTCAAACCCGTATCACCAAGAGGAATTTGGGAGTTATCCAGCTATGTTTGGGTTTAATTCAGGTTATCTTTATCCTCTGGATGCAAAATGCAGCTTCTGTTATGATGGTTTTGAAGCTTCTTATCTTGGAGGGTGACAGTCAGATGGAAATTGGTTTTTGGAATGATCTCAAATGACTTCACAAAGTGGCCCACTATTTACCAGACTAGGTCACCATGGTAACCGATGCTGCATGGCTAAGACTAAACCAGAACTTGCCAACAGCTCAACTACCGACCAGTTAAACCACTGCATGACTGTAACTTCATCAAGTGATGCCTTTGAATGCAAACAAAGCTTGTTTAAATCAGTAAATACGTTTCTCTCAGCATCACAAACCTCAGAAATGATGTTTTTATCAGAGTTCGACCCGTTGGCCTCAGTAACATCTGGGAGAGACATATATTTATTTCATTTTATCCCATTTTTTAATGTCTGCCTGTAGCCAAAGGCAAGTCAGCTGGCTCGGCCGGGAGAAGTGCCAGAGGTGCGACTCTCAGCCAACTCAGAGGGAAAGAGACACCATTCACATCATCTGAAATATAGGAGCAATGGAAGGAGTAATGGGAAATGATTCAGTGTCTGCACCACTGAGCAACTTTCATAAGGAAGAACTGAGCCCCATGTTTGAATACAGGTTCAGGTTCAACTTAATACAGTGTTTATAAAAGTGTTCACCCTCCTGGGAGTTCTCTCCTTTTATTGTGTTTCAACACTGAATCATGCTCACAAATAATTCAACTTTTTTCTGACAAGAATTTGCAAAAAATGCTTCATGTCAAAATGAAAGCAGATGAAAAAGTCATAACTAATGTAACTATAGTGATTAATATAAGAAACTATTAAAGCTGCATGTGAAGATCTGGAAAACAAAGGATGTCCTCAAAAACAAAAAGAGACCGAGCAGGAAGGAGACTAGTGAGGGAGGCCACCAAGACTCCTATGACTCCTCTGAAGGAGTTAGAAGAAGGAGACTAGTGAGGGAGGACACCAAGACTCCTATGACTCCTCTGAAGGAGTTACAAGAAGGAGACTAGTGAGGGAGGACACCAAGACTCCTATGACTCCTCTGAAGGAGTTAGAAGGAGACTAGTGAGGGAGGACACCAAGACTCCTATGAGTCCTCTGAAGGAATTAGAAGAAGGAGACTAGTGAGGGAGGACACCAAGACTCCTATGACTCCTCTGAAGGAGTTAGAAGAAGGAGACTAGTGAGGGAGGACACCAAGACTCCTATGACTCCTCTGAAGGAGTTAGAAGAAGGAGACTAGTGAGGGAGGACACCAAGACTCGTATGACTCCTCTGAAGGAGTTACAAGAAGGAGACTAGTGAGGGAGGACACCAAGACTCCTATGACTCCTCTGATGGAGTTAGAAGAAGGAGACTAGTGAGGGAGGCCACCAAGACTCCTATGACTCCTCTGAAGGAGTTAGAAGAAGGAGACTAGTGAGGGAGGACACCAAGACTCCTATGACTCCTCTGAAGGAGTTAGAAGAAGGAGACTAGTGAGGGAGGACACCAAGACTCCTATGACTCCTCTGAAGGAGTTAGAAGAAGGAGACTAGTGAGCGAGGACACCAAGACTCCTATGACTCCTCTGAAGGAGTTAGAAGAAGGAGACTAGTGAGCGAGGACACCAAGACTCCTATGACTCCTCTGAAGGAGTTCCTGTTCATCAACAACTGTTGTCTTTTCTTCTCCAATCAAAGCTTCATGGAGACAAAGAGAAAGATTCTGTTGGAAAAAGCTCAGATTAAATCTGGACTAGAGTCACCAGAAGACATGTGGAGACTCTGAAGTCACCTGGAAGAAGGTTCTTTGGTCTGAGGAGACCAGGATGGAGGTTTTTGATGTGGGGATGTTTCTCAGCAGCAGGTCCTGGAAGGCTTGTAAAGGTAGAGGGTAAATGAATGCAGTAAAGTCTAGAGACGTCCTGGAGGACAACCTGATGAGTCTGATAGAGAACTGAGACCTGGAGGAGATCAGTTTCCATCCAGACGATTAGCTGAAGCAAACAGAGATGGTTTAAAGACAACAAGGTGGATGTTCTGGAGTCCAGACCTCCATCCAACTGAGGATTTGTGGTCTGATCTGTGGATAAATGGAAGACAAACTAAGCTGACAGATCATTTTAATACTGATTAAACCATTCAGTAGCTCTCCTGCCTGTGGATGAAGGTACAAGTAGGTTTGTAGACTCCAGCTTGGTGAAGATTCAACATGGCTGACCTCTACACACTTTATTAACTCCATACATTCCTCACTGACCGCTGGCAGCTCTCTCTATAAGCCAAACTTTCCCTCGTCCATTCAGTTTTATCTCCACCAAGTTTTATTATTCACATATGTGCTTTTCAGGGTCACTCTGCTCCTCCAGCAGAATCCTCATTACCGCTCATATTCTTCGAGAGCCTCCCTCAAAGGCAGAGTCTTTTCACTGAATCTGACGGCGCAACCATTCGCTGTAAATGGTTGTAAGTGCCTCTGACTGAAATGCTCTCGTGGCTGAATGGGCAGCAAATCTCTGCAGCCAACATCTGGAGGCTGTTAGAGCAGCACATTAACACCCACGGATTCGGAGTGACACGTCCAAGGTTGCGAAGCCGGAGCGAGAACAAGGCGCGAAAGCTTCGAGTGTCATCACCGGCGGTGGCTTCGCGTCTCCGGTTTAACCTCAGCTGGTCGCTTCTGATGCAGAGCACGAACGGAGCTGCTGCTGCTACGGGATGGAAACAGGAATCCCTGGACGAGAGGCAGAGCGAGAGAGAGAGGAGCATCTGGCAGCGAGGCAGGGCTTTAAATGTGTGGTTGCAGTGATCAGAAACTGGCATCATAGAGCCATTAGCAGATGCAAATGAGGGCAGAGCTGGCAGGCCTGCTTTGTCTCACTCTGTCTTTAACACAGCAACACATACAGTCCAACATCTGGACGGGAGAACAGTTTGTGCCAAGTGTCTATCAGAACAAACAGCATGCTGGTGATTTAGCTCGTCTCAGAGCTTAATCAGGAGCTGCACATGAAGTCATTTTTCCTGTGGGCGGCGCTGAAAGGAAAGGTCACAGGTTTATTAATATTTAAAGGATCCATCCTCTGGGGAGCAGGAAGGAGGGGATGAAGATGTCTAACAGCAACACGAAGGTACAAGCTGAGCAGCGTTTAACACCACAGAAGGGAGTCAACTTTAATGAGATCAATGCATATTTTAGTCTTGCAGCAAAATAATGTGCGTGACCATCACCGGTCCCCCCTGGAGGCTAAGCTGTCATTCTTTATTGAATTTCCCTATAATGAGCCAGAGAGGGCAGTGCAGCACCTCAGTGAATTGAGGGGGAAACAAATGAAGGACAGGGCGAGACAAGACGAACAGGGAGGGTACAGACGGGCAGTGCTATTTGAATCCTATAAGAGTGCTGTAAAATGATGTTTCATTCCCAACAACCGATCCCACATCTGTAAATTGGGAACAAATAATCAACACAGAAACGAATTGGAGACCAGAAGTCCTGACAGTATACAGAGTTAGGACGCCAGGGGACAGGAGTGAGAGAAGAATGTATAGCGGGCGTGAGTTTAGTGCAAAGTCGGTTGTCCACTGGTTGGCGGTTCGATCCCCGGCCCCTCCACATGCCGAAGTGTCCTTGGGCAAGACACTGAACCCCAAGTTGCTCCCAATGGTAGATTAGCGCCTTGCAATGAAGTCTGTCACCATTGGTGGGTGAATGGATGAACGGGAAACACATTATAAAGCACTTTGAGTCCCACTGAGGCAGAAAGGCGGCATATAAGTGCAGATCATTTACCATTCATTCATAGTTGGGTCTTATTTTTTTGTTTAACATGTAAATTAATATATTTTTTCCGTGATTTTACTAGATATTATCTGTAATTTAACAAAACATGGAAAAATCTGGGAAATAACAGTAAATTATTTTAAAATTAAATGTAAAAGTTGCCTAAAAATACATAACTACTTTAATCTGCTAGAAGCAACCACAACAAAACAGAATAATTCCACTGTCAAATGTTAAATCTCTAAATCTCTATGTGATTTTATTAGTTAAATGTCATTTAACAAACCAGGGAACATCTGTAAAGTAATAATAAATTGCTCCATGCACTACTTCTGTCCAACACCAGCCGCCCTCATGGCTTCCTGTTATCTATAGTGAAGCATGGCGGCGGCATCATCATGTGACGAGGCAGCAGGGACAGTAGTGAGACTTTAGGAGGGATGAATGCAGCCAACTTTATATAAATCCTTGAAGGCAGCCCAATCCAGAGTGCAGATACATGAAACAAGGTCAACGGTTCACCTTCAAACATCTCGATTACCTGAAGGAAACTAGAACCAGGCCGTAAAGAACCACACCGACGAAGGCCCGTGAATATAATCATTTATTTACTCCAGTCCAAGAAATGTACACGTAGCTTCTCTGAAGGTATAAAATTTGTCTTTAAATAAGCAGTTGTTCTATTTCATATTCACGTAAGCTGTCATTATTTAATTAAAACCCCTGAAGACTTGTTGAAAAACCGACGACGTCCGACACCACGAACAACCAAAACCATTACAAAGAGCACAATGAGAGTTAGTAGAGTTAGCAAAGGCCGTCCAGCAGTCTGCAACCTGACTTTGGGTGTGAGGAAGGTGTTGCTCTTCAGAATATATATATATATTTCATAGATTTTATCAGCTTTATATTAAAAAGAAAAGACATCTGTGTTTGAAAAGCGAGACAAAAAGATAGATGCTTGTCGTAAAACGGATAATAAATCACGGAGAGGATTAAAGGCTGCGGTTGCTCTGAGCTGGTAGATAGTCAACTTATTGCTGCTGTTGCTGTCATGTTCCTGCTGTAAGTTGCAGTGTCACTGCAGTCGTTGCTGCTGCTGGTGTTCTTGTCATCGCTGATGCCTTTATTGCTGTGGTTCCATTGTCGGAAAACCACCTGAGTCTCCAGACAGATGTCCAGTGTGACGTCGCTGAGGAAGGTTCCCTTGACAGGCAGGTTGAAGCAATCGCCCACCGAGGCAACGGATCAGTGCGGGAGTTGTGTCAGTCTGTGGGTGGGCTGTATTTGGTCTGTGGTCGGGATTAAGATGAAGGTGGTGATAACCCTGAGGCTGGTCGACGGAGGAGCTCTGGAGGGAGACGGAGAGACAGGAGATAAAGAGTTATCGCTGCTGACAACATACATCAAGGTCAAGATCGAACTGTCATGTGGGGGTTTCTGTTCTGGTGAATGAAGCTGGAGGTAACTGAGTTCAATGCTACTGGAAGACGTTTGGAAAAACATCTGGCTGCATGTGTAACCCCCATTAAAACGGTGCTCTGCTGATAGTTGGCGCCGTGTATCAGGAGGTCATGCTACACGTGACGCATGTGAATCACGTGATAGTTCTGTTTTAATCATGGCGCCCAGGTAAGCAGGGGGAAGCACCTCGAGGGGCTGCAGCAGGTCGGTAAGCGGCAGAAACGTGTCCCTATGTCTGCGATTAGCGCCCGACACTCATTTTAAATTTACCAACAGGCGATTACAAGTGAACCGGTCGTCTACCGCCAGCGAAACGCAGTTAGAGCACCTCGAACTGGTGAGTGCGGTTGTCATGCTAACTGCTAGCGGCGATCTGTTCAGTTTAATGGTAAGTATTTGTGTTAGCCGCTGTTGGTTGCTCTACTAGCCTTAGCATGTGGTTTTCAATGAGATTATAATAGATGTGCTGTTTATTGTGGAAGTTACAAATCGTAGCTAAGATATTTTGAATGTATGATTAATGTTTGAAGTGTTTATGGTGCACTATGATAATTATTTAATAAGGCCTTTTGATATTTGATTGTGTAGATACAATAACGCTAATTCACTGGTCCTGTCCTCACACAGGCCGGGTTTTTTGACATTCCGTAAATTAACCCTCGATGGCGAGCTGAAGCCCAGGAGCCTGTATCCTGAGACAACCTTCAGCCTGTGCGGTTGGAGTACAGCCAGCCCAAACCCCACTGCTCTCACTACATCGAACTACCACATATCAACCTGATCCTCCAACATCCCCACTGATCTCCGCTGATAAGGGGACTGGATCTGAACTCTGTGGTTGATCTCTGGGGAGGGATTGGGTTCGAGTGAAATGTTTGTTGAGAACTGTTTGGAATCTTGTAAGCGCTTTTTGCACATGTCACTGTCACTGGTCATGACCACACACACTGTAAATAACATGCACTTACAACCTATATAAATAATACAGTATCTGCATTTGATCCTGTTGGTTCCTGTTTATTGTGATACTGGTCTGCAGCCTCCAGGGACCCTCTGATACAACCGCTAGCCACTCAATCTGTCCACTTATTAATATCAAAGCTAAACTAATATCAATTGATACTAATGTCTTTGATAGACAGCTCATTTTTGGAAAACTGGCCTCGGTTGTGCCAGCAACAAACATCAGGCCCCGCCCCCAGGTAGAGAAAACCACCAAAACAGTCGATAACAACGTTTCTGACATTAACAGCTTTGATTTTTTGCTGACCTCCAAGCACCAAGCCTGTCAAACACCAGCCAATTCCAATGACTTGAAGTGAAGCATGGCGGTGGCAGCATCATGCTATGGAAGCAGAAGGGGCAGGGAGAAGGGTCATAACTTCGGGAAGGATGAATGCGACCAAATGCACTTTCAAATTCAAGAATACTATGAAACATTCAGTTCTAACCATAGACATATATACGTAGACGCCGCATTGACTGTGGAGGGACGTGCCTAAAGCTCCGCCATCTTGGTACAGGGCTAGCAGAGGGGGGAGTGAATGTAAGTCTATGGAGGTAAGAGGTACTCCACAATCTTAAAGTAGAATTATTCACTGAATTTTCGACTGATTTCCAAACGGTTTGGTTTGTTAAAAACGTCACACATGTAGCTTTGACACAGGATGCTTGGATGCTTTTGTTCTATTTATGTCTGCCTGTCCGTCCTCCATGTCTGACGTTTGTAACAAACAATATATGTTGACAACTGATGGATTTATGATCACTTTTATAGTGCAGACATGTCATTCCTCTATAGACGTAATGCACTGTAGGGGCGAGTGGCACTGTACCAAGATGGCCGCCGCGTAGACACGTTGGTATGATTAGAGTGCTTATAGAGGACACTTATGAAAACAAAAACATGATGTAGCAGAACTTTTTGAGGACGAAGGGTTCAACATAGTGCTGTAAACCACAATTGAACTCCATGAGGTCTGTGTGTCAAACATCAGCCACTCTTATGATTATCTAGAGCGAAGCATGGCGGTGGCAGCATCATGTAACGAAATGGTGGGGACTGTTAGAAGATGAGGACTTGTTCTTCGTTGTGGGGGATTATTGGGGACCCTTTTTCTGAAAATAAGTGTGTTTGTTGAAGTTTTGCTGATTATGAAGTGAGGACATGTTTGAGTGACCTTTGTGGAAGATACTTTTTGCATCTGGGCACCAACAGAGAATAGAGCCCTGCTGTTGTTTGAAAGATTATTATTACTTGGCGAACTTTTGAATCGTAGTTTTGAGCCTTAAAAATACTCAAAAACATGTATAACTTGGCACATCCATCAAGACTGGCGAAAAATTTAATATTTTGGGGAAATTACACATGTAGATGACAAAATGACTCCACAGCGCCCCATAGAAAAATTTAAAAAAGGGTTTAGCTTCAGTTAGTTTCACCTAGAGCTACGAAATTTGCTACACACATGTATCCTGAGAAGACGCACAAAAAAGCCTCAATAGCGCATACCCAGAATGCAACAGGAAGTCCGCCATTTTGAATTTACTGTCTGATTTTTGGCGATTTTGGCCAAAATTTTCAAATTTTCTGGAGCGAACTTGTCCGAGAGGGTAATACCAACAGATCTCAAATTTGGCCAGCGTATACTCCAGGCATTGGTGAGCAAAAGTTATTAAAATGTTCGGCAAAAGTGCGAAGGAGTGTCCGTGGCGGCCCGCGGCGTCTTGGCGTCTCCATTAAAGAAACAGGAAGTGAAGTCTAACTATCCTCTACATGCTCCAATCGGCCTCAAACTCAACATGCATGATCAAAGTCCGGCCCTGACTACATTCATATGACGATATCCTGTCTCAGTCGCTGACCAGCATGAGGCGAGCACCCACCCAACGCTCAAACTGAACTGTATTTGGTTTCTCTTCACGTTACCTGCTCTTTAAATCATTTAAAATAAGCCTTTTCTGCTTTATAAGACTGTCTGACCTCATTTGTCCAACCGTATGCTGGATTGTGAGAATCCTCCTGTTAAAAGAGAAGTTCTCCACTAATAGGACTTGGTATAAGGGTTAGAACTGGTCTCCTCTCCACATGTGTGCGTTAATGAGCGCTAACTGAAGTCTTGCACCAACATGTAAAGTGTGGATGTAATTGCGAGGCTTCCTGCGGAGACCTCTGAACAAGACTCCGCCTCCTTCCTCCATTAAACCCAAATTGACTCTTTAAGCTTGTCTTAATAAAACCCACAGAACTGAAAGTCTCTGCTGCTTCATCCCACCTCCTGCAGAACAATAAACACCCGCCTCTGGACAGGAAAAAAAATCCAATTAATGTGGAGGGCCTCCATGCTAATCATTAGCGTCTCCATTAACCCCTTGACACCGCCTCCCTCCCGCTGCATTAATGAGGGGGGTGGGGCTACAATTAGGACTGCTCGTTTCTCCTGCACAGAAAACATTTTAATTATACATAAAACACCAGCTAGAGGCGTTGGAACAGCAGGAGAGCAGGACTGATATCAAATACTACCATGTCCTCCTGCTCCTACGCCTCCTCTCTGCTCCACAGCCTCTTCTGACTGCAACACTGAGAACAAACGCCGCCAACACAAGCAACAGGAAGAAACAAGGAAGGTTTTCTACAGACTGAGATCCACTGCAGCTCTGCACTGCTTTTAAAGTCAGTATTTAGTCGATGCTCTTTTAACTGCAGTTACAGATGAGGTGAGTCTGTGTGGATCTCAGTCAGTCTGAACATCTGGAGGCTGCAGTTTTACCCAACTCTTGTTTGGAACACTGTCAGTCTGCAAGGAGAGCATTAGTGAGCAGAACTTTTCAAGTCCAGATACTAATCCTCAGTTGGATTGAGGTCTGGACTCCAGAACATCCACTTTGTTGTCTTTAAAACATCTCTGTGGATCTCTGACTGTTTGCTTCGGCTCGTTGTCTTGATGGAAACTGATCTTCTTCAAGTCTCAGTTCTCCATCAGACTGGATCAGGTTCTCCTCCAGGACTTCTCTAGACTCTGCTGCATTCATTTACCCTCAACCTTTACAAGACTTCCAGGACCTGCTGCTGAGGAACATCCTCACATGATGCTGCCACCACCATGCTTCACGTCATGATGCTGCCACCACCGTGCTTCACATCATGATGCTGCCACCACCGTGCTTCACATCATGATGCTGCCACCACCGTGCTTCACGTCATGATGCTGCCACCACCGTGCTTCACATCATGATGCTGCTACCACCATGCTTCACATCATGATGCTGCCACCACCATGCTTCACATCATGATGCTGCCACCACCGTGCTTCACGTCATGATGCTGCCACCATGCTTCACATCATGATGCTGCCACCACTTCACCATGCTGCCACCACGCCACATCATGATGCTGCCACCACCATGCTTCACGCCATGATGCTGCCACCACCGTGCTCACATCATGATGCTGCCTCCACCGTGCTTCACATCATGATGCTGCCTCCACCGTGCTTCACGTCATGATGCTGCCTCCACCGTGCTTCATCATGATGCTGCCACCACCGTGCTTCACATCATGATGCTGCCACCACCGTGCTTCACGTCATGATGCTGCCACCACCATGCTTCACATCATGATGCTGCCACCACCATGCTTAGATTTTCAGTCGTTTCCTTCTTGAACCCGTCATTGTTCCAGTTTTCGTGAACTCCTTTCTATTTGGGATTTCTAATTTCGCCATTTTGAATCCCCCTCACTGTCCACTTTAAATCTCTATTGTCTAATTCAGACTTCTTTGCAGTGTAAATCCTCTATTTCACCACAGTGTTTTGCCACAAGTTTTGCCCAAGTCCTTTAATTGCTGTTGTTTCTCCTCATTTAATTCCATTTTGAATCCCTCATAGTTCATTTTTTCTATCCTTCACTGTGCCATTTTGAATCCCTTTATTTAAATAACAACAGATGCTGCATATATATCTGAATTCTTGCTCGTGCTTTATTATAATTTTCTTATTTTGCCATTTTTAATCCTTCTAAATCATTTCCATTTCCATTCCCTCGCTGTGCCATTGGGAATCCCTCAGTCTTGCACCAGCAGAATGCAGGTTTTGCTAAATCCAGACTTGACAATGAGGCTCTTTGTGGCGCTGTTTTAGTGTTTCATTGTTTTACCGACTCGCTGTGTCTAAACCTGAATGTTTTCCTCCCTCAGTGTTTCAGTACTTCCATGTTTCGGTCTGATAATCCTCGGCTCAGTCTTAATTACTCCCTAATAATTAGAAAATCCTGATAATCTGCTGCTTAATCGAGGCAATTCGGCTGACTGACAGCACCCGCGCACACACTCAGCAGTTATCAGGCTTGTGGATGACTTTGAAGCAGATAATTCTCTGTGTCTCAACATCCTCTAATTACCAGCAGCTGAAAAATGCTGCGGGAGTCTGAATCAGCTCCTCTGGAAATTACAAGATACAAAGCTAATAATCACACTCACACACTGAGACGCTAATGCACTTGTGTGTCTGTATCAAGGCTTTTCTCAGTCAGCACTGTGGATCTTCAGTCTCGATCAGATAAAAAACGCCAGTCGGCACATTTAAAGGAACAGTCCAGCATTCAGGAAAGCCCTCTTCAGTGTCTCCCCGGAGATCTCTGCTGCTTGACCTCATAGAAAAGGCAAACGGTGCATGGAAATTTTAAATAATCAATATCTGAGTGAAACAGGCAGAAAACTGAAACCAAAGTCAGATGTAAAATCTGACAGAGCCGATAAAACGTGTTCACTCCCCCTTGAAGTTTTCCTCTTTCATTGCTTTGCAACATTAAATCATGGTGAATTTAATTTGGCTTCCTGACAAGGAAACGACAAAGACACTGAAGATCTCTAGGAGTCCAGTTAGACCATCATTAAGACCTGGAAGGACCTGGACCAGGAGGACATCTGACTAGAGCAGGACGTCCTCAAAGACTGAGAGACCGAGCAGGAAGGAGACTAGTGAGGGAGGACACCAAGACTCCTATGACTCCTCTGAAGGAGTTAGAAGAAGGAGACTAGTGAGGGAGGCCACCAAGACACCTATGACTCTTCTGAAGGAGTTAGAAGAAGGAGACTAGTGAGGGAGGCCACCAAGACTCCTATGACTCCTCTGAAGGAGTTAGAAGAAGGAGACTAGTGAGGGAGGACACCAAGACTCCTATGACTCCTCTGAAGGAGTTAGAAGAAGGAGACTACAGAGGGAGGCCACCAAGACACCTATGACTCTTCTGAAGGAGTTAGAAGAAGGACACTAGTGAGGGAGGACACCAAGACTCCTATGACTCCTCTGAAGGAGTTAGAAGAAGGAGACTAGAGAGGGAGGCCACCAAGACTCCTATGACTCCTCTGAAGGAGTTAGAAGAAGGAGACTAGTGAGGGAGACCACCAAGACTCCTATGACTCCTCTGAAGGAGTTAGAAGAAGGAGACTACAGAGGGAGGCCACCAAGACACCTATGACTCTTCTGAAGGAGTTAGAAGAAGGAGACTAGTGAGGGAGGCCACCAAGACTCCTATGACTCCTCTGAAGGAGTTAGAAGAAGGAGACTAGTGAGGGAGGACACCAAGACTCCTATGACTCCTCTGAAGGAGTTAGAAGAAGGAGACAAGTGAGGGAGGACACCAAGACTCCTATGACTCCTCTGAAGGAGTTAGAAGAAGGAGACAAGTGAGGGAGGACACCAAGACTCCTATGACTCCTCTGAAGGAGTTAGAAGAAGGAGACTAGTGAGGGAGGACACCAAGACTCCTATGACTCCTCTGAAGGACTTAGAAGAAGGAGACTAGTGAGGGAGGACACCAAGACTCCTATGACTCCTCTGAAGGAGTTAGAAGAAGGAGACTAGTGAGGGAGGACACCAAGACTCCTATGACTCCTCTGAAGGAGTTAGAAGAAGGAGACTAGTGAAGGAAGCCACCAAGACACCTATGACTCCTCTGAAGGAGTTAGAAGAAGGAGACTAGTGAGGGAGGCCACCAAGACTCCTATGACTCCTCTGAAGGAGTTAGAAGAAGGAGACTAGTGAGGGAGGACACCAAGACTCCTATGACTCCTCTGAAGGAGTTAGAAGAAGGAGACTAGTGAAGGAAGCCACCAAGACACCTATGACTCCTCTGAAGGAGTTACTAGAAGGAGACTAGCGAGGGAGGCCACCAAGACTCCTATGACTCCTCTGAAGTAGTTAGAAGAAGGAGACTAGTGAGGGAGGATCTAGATCTGGATCTGGATCTTGGTCTGTCCCACCTGTCACTCAAAGCATCCAGACCCTTAATTATACATAACTTTTAGCCTGAATGTAATTTAAACAGATGAGCTGTATAAAGATTCACACCTTTGTCTTGAGCAGATAAATTAGCTGATTTTGTTCCAGGGCGTGAACACGTTGACTTCTGCTGTAAAGTTGGACATTTAACATGGACGTCTATGGAGACTGACTCGTTTTCGGAGGCAGCCTCTTGTGGCCGTTCAAGGAACTGCAGCTGTTCTGACTGAAAGCTAATCCAGGAATTAATCACCTGGAGGGGACATTTGACTGTCCTCACAACAGTCTATCATCTGGATTTACATAAAAACCAGCCTCACACAATCGAATACGCAGCGATTCAGTCGATGAATACCAGCTGATGCACCATTGAGGGGTCAGACTCTCCCTCAGACGCTGACATTGGCGTCGACCTTTATTTTTTTAGCGATTTTCCACATAAAACGTTGGACTGCAGGACCTTTTATGCATCGTAATGTATTTAAACACTTTCAAAGACCACAGCCTTGCGACGGCAGCCCTGAACGCCTCCTCTCCTAATGAAAACTGATGGATTCTGACAACCAAACGAAGGGCGTCTGACGTGTTTTCCCCCCTCATACCGCCACCTGCTGCCTCAACCACACATTAGCAGGACCGGCCCCGCCAGAAAGGCCACATGAATAAATAAATGAGCAGGAGTCCCAGCAGCAGGAACCCAAAGCAAACAGTCTGCAGATCCTGAGAAGGTTCAAACTGGCTGTTTCGAGAGCAGCCTGGGAGACGGACACACAAACAGCCGGCCCGGCGGTCCGGCTATAAAAACCCATTAGTAATCACTCCTCGACTCTCAGCGGCTCTTTGCGCCCAAACGACTTCCATCCAGCCAATCTGCATAAATCTGCATTAATGGACGATTTTCCCTCCGTAGAAAACAAATGTGCTTAAAAAAAGAAGAGGCCTCCTTATCAGCCGGCTGTAGAGGAGGCGGCAGACGGCGGCTTCTATTAGCAGCATGTATCAGGAGTCTTAAATAAACCCCCTGAAGCTCTGAATGTGTCCTGATGGTGGCGCTGGAGGGCAACAACAGCAGCAGCGCCGCTTTAAATATCAGATTAAATACTGGACCTCAGACTGATGTCCGTTAGATTTCCACACTCGACGAGCCAGTTTCATTAATTCACCACCGACCTGCACTGTAAAAAAATAAATCTTTAAATAAACTGTGATAATCTGCAGCAAAGGTGCCAGAAAAACACATTAAAACCTTAATAACTGAACAAACTACAGCTAATATGTGTAAAATAATACGTGTATTTGTAAACTATTTAATAGAGACATCATCTGCAGTTTTCTTTTTACAGTTAAAATGTAGATTAATATTTTTTACAGTGATTTTACTACACGTTATCTGTAATTTAACAAAACAGGGAAAATAACAATTAAGCTAATATTTCTCTTAAATAAAGGCAAATATCTAAAATCAACTACGCTAAAAAAAATAGTGGAATTTTCCAACAAATTATAAAAATAATTGTTTTTACAGTCAACATGCGAACATGTGACTTGTTTTTCTGTGATATTATCTGTATTTTAACAAAACATATAAAATAACAATTAAATTTTAATATTTTATTTCTTTAATTTATTTAAATAATGGCAAATATGTAAAAAAAAATCAACATTTTTTGCTGATTTAACTGCGCTAAAAATAGTGGAATTTTACAATAAAAACAAAAAATAGTAAGTTATGATTCATGAAAATATAGATTTTTCCAATTTTGTTCTATTTTGTTTGTTTATTTTTACAGTCAACATGTAAACTGATGATTTTTTTATTATCATTTTAACAAAACTGGAAAATTCTGTAAAATAACAATAAAATGTACTTACTATTTTTAAATTCTTAATATTTTTTAAATTTTTTCTTAATCATTTCTTATTTTTTTTCCTTTAACAGCAAGCATCTGTGAAATAACTAAATATTTTGCTGTTTTAAACACAATAATTCCCCAGTCAGACTTAAAATGACTAATTACCATTTATAAAAACATATTTGAATGTTTTTTTCTGTGCAGTCAACATGTGAATTAATCCTTTTCTTTGTCTAATTTAACAAAACGTAGAAAGCATGTAAAATATTTGTTTTTATTATTTTAATATTTACCTTTTCTCAATCATTAATACATCAAATTGATATTTAAATACCTGTGAAAACCCAAATTAATTCATCTGATTTAATTATATTACAACTGTGTAATTTCACAGTCACACATTGTAAAAGAATGAGTTATGACTTATAAAAATACTGGGTTTTGATGTGGACGTTACATTTAATATGTAAATTAAGGTTTATGTGGTTTTACTGGTGGATTATCTTCATTTTTTACAGTGTGGCGTCACGGCCGAGGTGAACCGACCCAGACTGCAGTCATCTGATAAGACTCTCCTCTTTTCTCTGAGCCTCCTTGTGGGAGAAACAAACCCTCAGATCTCGAACTCTGCAGCAGAAACCCTTCTCCACGCCGCCATCCTGTTGCCACGGCGACCCCGACCCGGATAAGCAGCTGGGAAGCGGCGGCGTGATGGATGGGTGTGTGGAGCTCCCAAAGTAAACGCTCTTTAATCTGGTGTTTGTTTGCAGGCTCCGCAGAGTGAAACGTAACCAACAACCCCGCCAAGCCGACGTGTCGCGTCAACACGAGCCCATCAATCACACGAGCACCGAAAACACCGCCGGCAACAGGTGGCGTTTAAAGGTGCCGCCGCTAACCTTCCTCACCCCTCAATAGAAACTACAACGAAGAGTAACACCAGCACATTCTCCCAGTTAACTTTTCTCTGAACCGAAACCCATCCCACGCTGTCAGAAACAACCCATGAAAACCTAAAAAATCTGGCAGCAAGGCGACAAAAACATGTTGAAAATGGTGGAATACTGTAAAAATAGTGTTGAAAAAGCAAATTGACCTCACTGTTTTACTTCATTGACCCTTTTTTCATTATTTTAGTTTTGTTCTACACCACAGAAAATAGTAAAAGTAAAGAAAAAAGTGGCCACTCAATTAAAGGTTTGTTGTACCAGTAAATTACATCTCATCTTGAACAAGTTAGCGCTACCCGGAGGTCATTAACCACCACAGAAGTCTTGAAGAAGTCATGGTGCCCGTTAGAAGTTAAACCCCCAAAATGCTCTCTGCATCGCTACAGTATTAAACTCAAAGGAACAGTAGTCTTCCATCTGATTAAACAGTAAGAGGCTGCTACCAACATATGTGAGCACTAGTCAGAGGTCATTACTGCAACACAAATGTCTTGAAGAAGTCATGGTGCCCGTTGCTAGCTAAACCCCCCACAATGCTCTGTGCGTTGCAACAGTGTTAAACTCAAACAAACTGTTGGCTTTCCATCTGATTAAACAGTAAGAGGCTGCTAATAACATGAGTGAGCGCTACTCAGAGGTCATTAACCAACACAGATGTCTTTGTCATGGTGCCCATTGCTAGCTAAACCCTCACAGTGCTCTCTGCATTGTTACAGCATTAAACTGAAACAAACAGTAGTCTTCCATCTTAACAGTAAGAGTCTGCTACCAACATATGTGAGCGCTAGTCAGAGGTCATTAACTGCTACACAAGTCTTGAAGAAGTCATGGTGCCCGTTGCTAGCTAAACCCCAGCAGTGCTCTCTGTGCCGCTACAGTGTTAAACTTAAACAAATTGTTGGCTTTCCATCTGATTAAACAGTAAGAGTCTGCTAACATGAGTGAGCGCTACCTGGAGGTCATTAACCACCACACAAGTCTTTGTCATGGTGCCCATTTACTAACTAAACCCCCACAATGCTCTTTGTGTCACTACAGTATTAAACTGAAACTGCAGTCTTCCATCTTATGAAACAGTAAGAGGCTGCCAATAACACGAGTGTTCCAGCCTGTTGGCATTAACCGCCACAGAAGTCTTTGTCATGGTGCCCCTTTACTAGCTAAATCCCAATGCTCTCTGCTTGCCGTCATGAACTGCCTGTAGTCTGAGTGACGCCTCCTCTGGTCTCTACAGTATCAAACAGTAAGAGGTGCCACCTGGTGGAACATCAAAGCACCACAGCTATATGCATGACCTTCTTCTTCTTATGTGTATCAAGTAAATTATAAACCACAGTTCATTGATTATCAGTCAATCATCAGTGAAATGAACCATCTTTGTACTGTTTTGATCTAAAACATCGAAAGACACACTGTGGGGACATGTGACACTGATAAATGGCTCATCTGGAATAAGTAAGTGCTACCTGGAAGTCATTAACCACAGAAGTCTTTGTCATGGTGGCCCAGTGCTAGCTAAACCCCCACAATGCTATCTGCTTTTTTTTACAGTATTAAACTCAAACAAACTGCAGTCTTTCATCTGATTAAACAGTAAGAAGTTGCTAATAACATGAGTGAGCGCTACCCGGAAGTCATTAACCACCACACAAGTCTTTGTCATGGTGCTTGTTGCTAGCTAAATTCCCACAATGCTCTCTGCATTGCTACAGCATTAAACTCAAACAAACTGTTGGTTTTCACCTGATTAAAACAGTAAGATGCTGCTACCAACAGAAGTGAGCGCTAGTCAGAGGTCATTAACCAACACAGAAGTCTTGAAAAAGTCATGGTGCCCATTGCTAGCTAAACCCCCCACAATGCTCCCTGCGTTGCTACAGTATTAAACTCAAACAAACTGTTGGCTTTCCATCTGATTAAACAGTAAGAGTCTGCTACCAACATAAGTGAGCGCTAGTCAGAGGTCATTAACCGCCACAGAAGTCTTGAAGAAGTCATGGTGCCCGTTAGTAGCTAAACCCCCTAAATGCTCTCTGCGCCGCTACAGTGTTAAACTTAAACAAACAGTAGTCTTCCATCTGAACAGTGAGAGTCTGCTACCAACATAAGTGAGCGCTAGTCAGAGGTCATTAACCGCTACATAAGTCTTTGTCATGGTGCCCCTTGCTAGCTAAACCCCCACAATGTTCTATGTGTCACTACAGTATTAAACTCAAACAAACTGCAGTCTTTCAGCTCACTGAACAGTAAGACGCTCCACCTGGTGGCACAACCAGGTACTACAACTAACCTGCAACACATTTTTGGGCATGTCTGACCTTCATCTTCTGCCTCATCTGTGAATATATTTTCTAATCTTTTAAATTACCAACCGATATTTAACCAGTTCAACACAAACAGAGGCCATGAGTTGTAAACTAACAGTGTTTCAGTCGTGAAGAATCCAAACGTCCCTCTGAGCCAGATATTGAGAGTCTGAGCAGGAAGCCTGAGTGTGGAGGAGGAGGAGAAGATGAGTGCTGTGATTAGTTACTGCGATAATGATGCAAGTAGAAGCAACAGAACCGCGTCACTCCAGCTTCTTCCGTCACGTTCATCACACGAGACGACGCCGCGTCATTTAACGTCCGCGGACTTTCAAAACCAGCTACTTCCTCTCCCCCTCGCTTCGCTCTGACAGATCTTTTATCTCTTCCTCTCGCTCATATTCCATTTTCTGACTGATGTGCACCTCATCTCGCCTGCCTGAAAGCGGGTCGGGTTACCATGACAACTGGCTAATGTCAGCTACACCACATCCGCGATCGCATCTTTTGGCTCGTCTGCACGTCGGAGGAGGCGTCTTCCTAACGTGCACCGTCTTCGGCGTCTCACCCGTCGGTCTTCAGGCCGTCTTCCCCCGCAGCAGCTCCCGGGTGTTTTCGGCGGCCCGCGCCAAACCGTCGGCCGTCAGCGCATCCTCCAGACTCCTCCTGGCCTGGTACACTTTCATTTCCTGCTCCCTGAACACAAACACACAAAAACACAGGGCTCTCAGGACGTCTCGCTCCAACTCCACAGTCTGCTGGTTTGCCGTGATTCAGCATCGAGAACAGATCAGTCCGCATGAGCAAAATTAAACACTTTTAAAGTCGGTGCAGGTTTATCAGCCCCCGCAGACCAAACCTGCACCTGAAGCACTCAGTCTTAATGTAGCCACACGGAACAGAAAATACAAACATCAAATGGATTAAAACTTATTTCCAGTGTGTTTAAAACAACCTGAGTTGATCAAAGTGGTGAACAAGTTTAAAGAAAGGCAGCAGTGAAATTATGCAAACATCTTAGAAGGTGCAACATTGGATGCAGTAAAAGCATCGTCTCAGTCAGTCTGAACATCTGGAGGCTGCAGTTTTACCTCCTTCTTCTTTATAAAGCTGTTAAACTCTGTCAGGTTCCACAGGGATCATAAATGAACAGAACCTTTTCAAGTCCAGATACTAATCCTCTGCTGGATTGAGGTCTGGACTCCAGAACATCCACCTTGTTGTCTTTAAACCATCTCTGTTTGCTTCGACTCATTGTCTTGATGGAAACTGATCTTCTCCAGGTCTCATTTCTCTATCAGCTGCATCAGGTTGTCCTCCAGGACGTCTCTAGACTTTACTGCATTTATTTACCCTCTACCTTTACAAGCCTTCCAGGACCTGCTGCTGAGAAACATCCCCACATCATGATGCTGCCACCACCATGCTTCAGGGTGGAGATGGTGTGTTTGCGATTGTGACTCCTTCAGAGGAGTCATAGGAGTATTGGTGTCCTCCCTCACTAGTCTCCTTCTTCTAACTCCTTCAGAGGAGTCATAGGAGTCTTGGTGTCCTCCCTCACTAGTCTCCTTCTTCTAACTCCTTCAGAGGAGTCATAGGAGTTTTGGTGGCCTCCCTCACTAGTCTCCTTCTTCTAACTCCTTCAGAGGAGTCATAGGAGTCTTGGTGGCCTCCTTCACTAGTCTCCTTCTCCTAACTCCTTCAGAGGAGTCATAGGAGTCCTGGTGTCCTCCCTCACTAGTCTCCTTCTTCTAACTCCTTCAGAGGAGTCATAGGAGTCTTGGTGGCCTCCCTCATTAGTCTCCTTCTTCTAACTCCTTCAGAGGAGTCATAGGAGTCTTGGTGTCCTCCCTCACTAGTCTCCTTCTTCTAACTCCTTCAGAGGAGTCATAGGAGTCTTGGTGTCCTCCCTCACTAGTCTCCTTCCTGCTCGGTCTCTCAGTCTTTGAGGACGTCCTGCTCTAGTCAGATGTCCTCCTGGTCCAGGTCCTTCCAGGTCTTAATGATGGTCTAACTGGACTCCTAGAGATCTTCAGGACCTTAAATGTTCTGGTTTCATCTCCTGACTGATGCTGTTCAACAACCTTCTCTCAGAGGTTCTTGGAGGTTCTTTAGTCTTCATGGTCTAGTTCTATCCAGGAGTCCTGATCCTCCAGGGACTTTTACATGAAAGATTCTTTTTTTTTGTAATTTTTTGTCCAAAAACCCAAAATAAATTGACGATAATTAAATGTTGACAAGCAGTAAAAAGGAGGGTGAATACTTTTTTATACTGAAAGCTGTATATGAGCAAATCTGCAAGGAAGTATGATCCTGATTTAGGGGCTCTTTAAAGCAGATGTCGAGGATTGATTCTCTTTAGCCAAAGACAGATTCAGCCTCATCGTCCATCTGAGGCTGAATCTGGATCAACAAAGAGCCGCAGAGCGATAAGACAAGACAAGACGTGGCCACGGTGGGCGAAGTTATCAGCTTCTGTTGCAGCCAAAAGAGACGAAAAACGAACGGAAGGAGGAAAAAGGTGAAGACGAGGAGGAATGAGAGCGATTTAGGATGACAAGCACATTCAACTGGGGAGAGAGGGGAGGGAAGAGGGAGAGAATGGGAAATTAATGGAGGGGAGAGATAAGAGAAGGAGGAAGGTTTGGGGGGGATGGAGTGGAAGTCGGGAGGAGATATAAGAGGAGACAGTGAAGGAGGAGGAGGAGGAGGAGGGGAAAGATGAAGATGGAAAAACGAGGAGGGAGGAGGGACGCGTGATTGGAAAGACGGAAGGAGGGAGGAGGTAATGGAGGGAGGAGACGAGGAAAGGAGAAGAGGAAATAGAGAAGAGGAAAGAGGGCGTGAAGCATCCAGTGATGTATCCCAGTGATTCTGCTGTAATGGCTTCGGCCAGCTGTTCTCTACCGGACACACACTCACGCATGGATGAAACACACACACCCACGGTCGGCTGAGGCGTGTCCACAGCGCCTCCTGCTGGCAGACCGGAGGAACTGCAGCCGGGTTTTAACATGGAGTCTGATCTTTAAATCACAGGCAGGAGGACGGAAGAGGTCACCGGCAGGAAACACAGCAGCATTGAAAAGTAAAGTTTTTCATATTTTCTTGCTTTAGTTATTCAATAAAACCACTGACAGCTGATTTGTAATAAGCTAATATGTTGTATAACTGCATAACAATCTATATATAATCTATATAAGTGCTGTTGGTATGTCTGTTTCTTGTTATGTGATGTTTCTACGCTGCAAATCTCCCCACTGTGGCGTTAATAAAGGCTTTTCTTATCACATCTTATTCAGAATTCACTATTATACTAATTAATTAGCGTAAATTGTGGATATTTTTAAACATTTTTGTGAATTTTAGCTTGATATAGCAAATATTTTCTGAGATACCCATCAACCCAATTTTATCACATTTTTATTTCGCACATCTCTCGTTAATTTTTTCGGACAATTTCTGCTTAATTACTTCTGATTTGCCTAAAATTATTTAGTATAGAATACGGATATTTATAAAGACATCTGTGAAATTTTAGTTTCATAGATCAAACGCGATTTTAGTACATCCTACTGTGTTTTGCAGACGTCAATGTCCCTCCAATGTTAGGCAGCAACCACTTCAGATTATAACTCGTTTAATAATAAATTATTCTAGGAACCTTGTCTTTCATGAACTCATTTTTGGGGCCAGATATGCCAAGCAGGTTGGGCGGACACAGCATGGGATATCTGGAGATTTTACAACAATCTGCTGTATTTGGAGGACATCAATGGACCTCTAAAGTCCGCAGTGGCTGTTTCAGATCCAACTTGTTTCGTGATAAATTAATCTAGGAACTTTGTCTTTTGTCCACTCTTTTTTGCACCAGATAATCCAACCAGAGTGGGCGGACACAGCACGTGATATCTGGAGATTTTAGAACAATCTGCAGGGTTTGGGGGGCAGCAGTGGACCTGTTAAGTCTGGCGGCAACCACTTCAGTTTATAACTAATTTAATAATAAATTATTCGACAAACCTTGTCTTTTATCAACTCTTTCTTGGGCCAGATAAGCCAAGCAGAGTGGGCGGACACAGCATGGGATATCTGGAGATTTTAGAACACTCTACTGTCTTTTGCAGACCATCAATTAACCTCCAAAGTTTGGCAGCAACCACTGCAGATTACAACTCGTTTAATAATAACTTATTCTAGGAACCTTGTCTTTTATCAATTTTTGGGGGGAGCAGATATACCAAGCAGATTGCATGGACACAGCACGGGATATCTGGAGATTTTAGAACATCCTACTGTGTTTTGCAGACCATCAATGAACCTCTTAAGTCCGGCAGCAACCACTTCATATTATAACTTGTTTATTAATGAATTATTCCAGGAACCTTGTCTTTTATCAACTCTTTTTTGGGCCCAATAACCCAAGCAGAGTGGGCGGACACAGCGCGGGATATCTGGAGATTTTAGAACCATTTACAGCATTTTGGGAGGCCGCAGTGGACCGGCCGCAACTACTTCACATTATAACTCGTTTTGTAATGAATTATTCTAGGAACCTTGTCTTTTTGGGGGGGCCAGATATACCAAGCAGGTTGGGCGATATCTGGAGATTTTAGAACAATTTACTGTTTTTGGAGGACATCAATGGACCTCTAAAGTCTGGCAGTGACTGTTTCAGATTCTAACTTGTTTAGTGATAAATTATTCTAGGAACCTTGTCTTTTGTCAACTCATTTTTGGGCCCGATAAGCCTAACAGGTTGGGCGGACACAGCACGGGATATCTGGAGATTTTAGAACAATTTACAGCTTTTCAGGGCTGCAGTGGACCTCTAAAGTCAGGCAGCGACTACTTCATTTATAGCTCCTTTAATAATAAGTTAGAAAGGTGCAGATGATGGAAAATCTCTTTGGACAGCCTCTAATAAAAACGTAATCTGTTCCGAGCACGATTCATTTTCTTGTGCACAATTTACAAATTTAGGTCACCGAGGCTCAGAAAGCAACTTTCCTCACTTGAGGCCACAAAAGTCAAACACCGGACATGTCTAAATGCTAAAAACGCAATGTAAAGAGACGTAAAACCAGCGACCTGACGCAGTAATGTCAGCTATGCAGCCACCAGAAGCTGCCGGTCAAACCAGGCCGAGCAGGAAAATCCTTGAACACGTGGATTTAAAGGAAACGTTTTGTTAAACCAGCTTTTCATTTCCAATATCAAGAATGTTCTACGAGGTGAAAAGAGAGATTTGAAGAGCGCTCGTGCCAATTAAAGTTCTCAAAAGCCTCCACGAGGATTCGAGGTTCAAGCAGGAAACAGAAACCGTGAACAAATCCCCTCTGAAAACTTCCCTTCATGTACAAATAAAGGATCTGGAGCCAGAAGGATTTTTTGTTTTTCAGTGATTGTAAGTCTGTTTGTTTGCAGCAAACATCACAGATATTCTCAGGAAGCGTCACAGAGAATCTAAAAATATGTTTCTGATTAAATTACGACGCGGAGAAGAAGCACTAATTACAACTTAGAGGGTTTTAAAGAGCCTTAATTGCCTTCTTCAGCTGATTCGTCTCTTTCACCCCATAATATTAAGAACAGCCCCGTTCGAAATGAGTCCTCAGAGCTTCAGCGTTCATCAGAGTTTAACTGGAACAAACAGCAAAGTGTCCCAGAATGCTTCGATTAGCATGTTAGCAGAGGAGGAACCGCATTTATTCAGCACATGGAAGGACATTAAAGAGCCATTCCAGCTTCTGTTGGACCATTTCAAGGCTTTTATAGCATAAAATATGAATATTTATGGAGACGTTTGTCAAATTTTAGCTTCATATATCAAAGACTTTGCAAGATAATTCTTTTTAAAGCCGCCCATCGACTGATATTTGATCTACTTGTCCGATATTCCAGATTTCAGGTTTTCATCTTTAATAGTTCCTCAGATGTTGCAGGCAGTATTTTTGTTCCTAATTATCTCGGTAGGTATTTGATATATGAAGGTCAAACTTCACAGATGCCATTTTAAACATCCAGAGTTGATGATGTTAAGGTTTCAGGTGAATCAGAGACGCTCCAGCAGAAGGTTCCTGGTGATTTAAGGTGGACTCGCCGTGTTAAACCTCACCTGATGTGTTCGTCGGTAACGGTGAAGGCTTTGCAGAGCGGCTGGCTCGTGTTCAGCCAGATCGCCGGGTTCTTCTCAGCAGCTACAGACGTCTGTCCGGTGATCGGAGCCGAGCTCATGTGCAGAGCGCTGGCGATGGCCGACAGCAGGGTGTCGTCGCCGGAGTCCGGGCCGACGCCTGGGGGGCAGAACCAGAACCAGAGGTGAGGATCGGGGCTCAGAGAGAGTTCACGGGATCACCTTGGAGACTCACTCTGGAGGTCTTTGGGGAGGTCCATGGTCCGGAGAACCTGTTCTGTCACATCCGAGCACCGAAGACCTTTCAGCCTCTTCTCCCAGAACAGCTGCAGAGACACAGAGTTCAGCTTAGCGTCATTCGTTAGCCTCAGCCTGTTATTTCATCTGTTACTAAAGCAGGAAGTTAACAGAGCACATCATGAAGCTACTGTTTCCACTGTTTCTCTCCTGATACCTCAGCTCCCTCTAGTGGCTGCTGTCGCCATGACAACCCAGCATCCTCCTCACCGTCCCCTCTCAGCTCCAGCTGGCCCTCGGGCGTCACCATGGCGACGCAGCGGATGCGTCTGTTTGCGTCTCACCTGTCTCGGCTGCTCGGTCGCTCTCTGCAGGTCCGTCTTCACCTTGTTGCCGGGGTGATTCGTGACCTTGGTGACGGGCTGTTTGAAGATGGACGCCGTCTGTCGGATGGGCAGCGCCGTGTTCAGGTCCGGTTTGCCTCCCTGGACGACATAACAAAAGAAGATCTGCTGCTGTGCTTCGTTTCCCTCCTCCCTAGCTCCTTCCTGTCTTCCTACTTTCCCTCCCTCCCACCCTTCACTCCTCTCTTCCTTCCTCACATCCTTCCTTTCTTCCTTCACTTGTCCTTTCCTTCCTTCCTTCCCTGCTTCCTGGTCTGCTTTACCTTCCTACAGGTGAGAAACAGAACGATAGAGTGTGCATTTAAAGGGTTAAACTGAGCCGAGACAACAACAGGAAGTGAGTCTGCGCTCCAAAGTAATGATGTGTGAAGAGCAGCAGCAGCAGCGAGTTGCAAACTGTGTCAACACAACAACACAACAACACACAACACACAACAACACACAACAACACACAACAACACACAACAACACAACAACACACAACAACACACAACAACACAACAACACACACACTGCTGCTTATTTACTGAAGCATGTAGATGTTGGTCAAACTCAAACCTCAGCTGCAGAACTCTGGTTTTTACTGACAAAACTACATAAAACTCAGTCTTATTCATTCAAAAACACTTTATTTGTTTCATACTAGATTTTATGGTCTAAATGGTAAAAAATGTCTGATGTTTGAAATAAGGTCACATGATACCCAAGACCTATAGACGTGCACAGCAGCCTGATGATGCAGCACCTGGTTTACAGGTTTACAGCGTTTATAAGAAGTGTTCACCTGCTAGGAAGTTTTCTCCTTCAGTTGCTTTTCAACATTGAATCTAAAAAACTATGTAAATATAAAATAAGTGATCGCATCAGTGGTCACCTCCTTCAGTAATTAAACTCAGGTGCCGCCACCATGCTTTACAGGGAGGATGGTGTGTTTCTAATGATGTTCAGTGTTTGGTGTCCAACAAACATATCATCCAGTCTGATGGACTAAAACCTCCATCCTGGTCTCCTCAGACCAAAGAACCTTCTTCCAGGTGACTTCAGAGTCTCCACATGTCTTCTGGTGACTCTAGTCCAGATTTAATCTGAGCTTTTTCCAACAGAGTCTTTCTCTTTGTCTCCATGAAGCTTTGACTGGTGAAGAACAGACAACAGTTGTTGATGAACAGGAACTCCTTCAGAGGAGTCATAGGAGTCTTGGTGGCCTCCCTCACTAGTCTCCTTCTTCTAACTCCTTCAGAGGAGTCATAGGAGTCTTGGTGGCCTCCCTCACTAGTCTTCTTCTTCTAACTCCTTCAGAGGAGTCATAGGAGTCTTGGTGGCCTCCATCACTAGTCTCCTTCTTCTAACTCCTTCAGAGGAGTCATAGGAGTCTTGGTGTCCTCCCTCACTAGTCTCCTTCTAACTCCTTCAGAGGAGTCATAGGAGTCTTGGTGTCCTCCCTCACTAGTCTCCTTCTTCTAACTCCTTCAGAGGAGTCATAGGAGTCTTGGTGTCCTCCCTCACTAGTCTCCTTCTTCTATCTCCTTCAGAGTCATAGGAGTCTTGGTGTCCTCCCTCACTAG